>VDFB02081616.1:0-24545 GCA_007258455.2 Sequoia sempervirens
CTTATATAATCATAAATTCAAATGACAAATTTGAAATCACAATACATAAGTTCATAAATCATAACACAAAAATTAAAAATGAAAAAATATAAAATAAAAATAGACTAAAGTAAATACCTATAAGTGAAAATCTTGAATCTTCAAACAGTGGCAGCTACTCAGAGGAAGATTTGCTCATACATCCTCCTTCAAAACCCACAGCCTCACTGTTCTAGGTGCTCAGTTTTGCAGAAATGATGCCAAGTATGGAGGCTCGGGCAGTTGATGAAATGGAGATCAATAGCACCTCCGACAACCTCCTCAATCCCTCACGCAACCAAGCCAAACTAGAGAGTGGAGACTCATAGCTCAGAGCTGTGATAAGAGTAAAAAGTAAAAGCTAAAATGTGAAATGAGGCTGCATAGGGAATAAGACTTAGTTGGGGTCGATTTAGGGTTATGCCTGAAGTGACCTTTTACTTTTGTTTTAAAAAAAAAAACCATCAAATTTATGATAGGTCTTGAGAAACGCTTGGGAGATTCTTAAGGGTCAAGGGACGTATGGGAGTCTCGAAGACTTCCCAGAGTCCCTTTTTGGTGTTTCCTTGGAAGAAACGGCAAGGAAACGTCCCTCATTGCAAGGAAATGTCTAAGAAACGGTGGAGAAACTTGGAGGTGGTGGAGGGGCAGTAGGTGGACGTTCCCCAAGCATCCCTGCATCTCGGGGACGTCCCCGTCTCGGGTGTGCGTGGTTTTTCAGGGGGGGTGTATCCCCATGGAACACTACTAAAACTATTCATTTCAATGACAGAAAATCGCTATTTTGGGATTGAAACACCACCGTTAGAGGTAAAGATGGAGCTTGAAATCCTAGGTATTGTTTTTTCTTGATTTTATTTTGAAAATCTTGCTATTTTACCAAATGAATGGCTGAAAACTGCTTTCAAATCTTGGAAAGTCAAACCTAACAACATGGGACTATCATACACCATAAAGGAGCTTGAAAATCTATTGTTTTGTAGACCAAAATCTCTCATATAGTGATGAGTGATGTGGGGGCCCACAAAAGAATGATAAAATATTTTTTAATATATTTTGGGCCTTTTTAACAAAATAAATTGAGTGTAACTGTAAGGGAATAGTTGACTATCCCAAGATGGTTAGTGGACATCATTGAATCTTGGGGATGGCCAACTATCCCCAAGAAGTCCTCACATTTCCAAGACATTAGGGCCAAAAAAAATTATTGGGGACAACACCAGAATATTTTTGAGATGTACCCAAGTCCCCAAAATGTCCCCGATATGAGGATATGTCAAAAAAATGGCAAGGACGCGTCCTTGAGGAATATAGGTTTTTCTACTTAGCAATTAAGAATGGAAACATTGACATGTTTCTCTGTCTTGGCATAACTGTTAAATTTATGTGAACAGATTATATGCACAGAAAATAATTCAAAATCAGACAAAATAACACAGCATATACCCTAGGAAAACCCTCCTCTTGAGGGAGAAAAACCCAGCAACAAAGATCTCTCTTATATTTGATGTAACAGTGGCAATTTTACACATTACAAAGAGGTCTAACACAAGACCGATATACAGCACCTGGCAATATGGAATGACAGATGACAACCTGCTAAATCACACCTGGCAAAGACTGAACACAGATTTGGCTATGTTCGCTTTGCACTGGATGGTCTTCAATCTGTGTTAGCTCAACACTGTGTAATATTCACACTGAGTAAAGTCTTGGCGCTGAATGTGTTCGCCCTGTATCTTGAATTCGCACCTTGCTTATTAGATAAATTCGCACTTGAACATCAGATAAATTTGCACTTGAAGAACTGATATATTCGCACTTGATGAACTGATATATTCGCACTTGATGTGAATAACCAAACTCTGCTAAATGGATTACAATGGACGAATCAAGGTGTATATATACAAATTAATGGAGAGACAAATCCTTTATGTCGGCCTCTTAAGAAATCGCTTATCTTCTTAATGAAAGTCGGCTTTGAAATATATTAAATATCCTCTAATAAAGATCAATTCGAATTCTTTCATGTCGGCCATAATATGAAATGAGTATAAAACAAAACAATGAATATAAATTGAATAGCCAACGGCTATCATTCAATTTATATCTCCACGAAAGAGCTAAGCTGGAAGGAACTACTGAAGCTGCTATAACATTAACACCCCCTCTCAGCTAGGGAGAGAACTTCCAGCTGCATAATACGAATCATCTCCATATGAGATTCATCTGCCATCATTGCCTGCAATCAGATATAAAGAGAGGAATATCACCTCATCGTGATATTAGATATCGTCTCGATATCAACCATCAAATGGTAAGTACTAGTGTTCATCACTTGCGTGATGTTGTCACCTCAACGTGACTTTCACCATGGCTCTCCCAGAGGGTGAAACACAAGTACAAGAAGATCATCACAAACTCTCTCATGTGATGTTGTCATCGAGTCACACACATGACATCCACCATGACTCAGCTCAGAGGGTGGATACGAGGGCTTTCACCTCAAATTCTTCCGTCACAGAAGAAAGTGCAATAGTAAGTACAAGTGTTCAAGCATCATGCGTGATGTTAATCACCTCAGCGTGACTTTCACCATGACTCTCCCGCGAGAGGTGAAACACAAGTACAACATATGTCGTAAGGTCGCACACATGACATCCACCATGACTCGGCTCGGAGGGTGGAAACAAGGGCTTTCACCTCAGATTCTTCCGTCCGCGAAGAAAATCATTAGAGGCTCACTTGTGCAGACTCATACTAGGTCAAAGTGCGGATTCTCCACCGCCAAGCTTATCACCGAGTATACAAACTTTATCGAGAAGCGGTGAGAATATCTGCCGTCTGCTCACTCGATGTAATGTACCTCAGCTGATAGAAGTACCATGTCTGCGATATAGTGAAGGCCTTGATTTCAACATGCTTGGATCTGTCATGAAACATAGGATTGACAGAAAGCTTCACACAACTCTGATTATCACAATGAATAATAGTAGGCTCCATTGATTGTCCAGACAATCCTGCAAGGAGCTTACAAAGCGACACTGCTTCCGGAGTTGCCATGCAAGCTGCAATGTACTTAGCTCTGCTTTGTACTCAGTACTTTCTGACTGCTTCCCTCACGCGCGAGAGGAAATCATAGCAGAACCCAAACTGAAGCAACAACCGGAGGTGCTCTTCCGATCTGTGACACAACCTGCCCAATCAAAATCAGTGAAACCAAGTAACTCCAAGTCTGCATCTGAAGTATACTTCAACCCATATCCAACTGTGCCACGCAAGTATCTCAGGATATGTTTAGCTGCAACAAGATGTATCTGTCTTGGATCACACATAAACTGGCTAAGTGCACTCACTGCATAGCAAATGTCAGGTCTAGTGTTAACTAGATACATCAAAGATCCAATCAGCTGTCTGTACAACGTAGGATCCACCAAATCTGAGCTAGCTGCAGCCTCCTTCAATTTATGAAGATTGGTCTCCATAGGAGTAGACATGGATTTGCAATCCATCATGCCAAATCTCTTAAGTATATCAATGGTGTACTTCCCTTGACTTAGAATCATACCATCTGACTTCTGCCAGACTTCTAAACCAAGGAAGTAATACATGAGCCCAAGGTCCTTCATCTCAAATTCAGAAGTTAAATCCTTCTTACATTCAAGAATCAGGTGATCTTCTCCAGTGAGTATTAGATCATCAACATATAAAACCAAAATTAGTGCATCACCATTGATTACCTTGAAGTAGAGATTTGAATCAGCATCATTCTTCAAGAAACCCAAGCTTGATAGATACTGATCAATCCTTTCGTACCATGCACGAGGAGCCTAGTTAAGACCATACAAGGCCTTCTTTAGCTTGCAAACATGAGACTCCTTCCCATGAATCTCAAATCCATCAGGTTGCTCTATGTAAACCTCTTCCTCAATCACTCCATTGAGAAAGGTTGTCTTCACATCCATCTGGTGAATCTTCCATCCTCTAGATGCAGCAATAGCAATGATGGTTCTGACAGAAGTGTAGCGAGCAACAGGAGCAAAAGTCTCATCATAATCAACTCCCTCTTTCTGAGAAAGCTCACGAGCCACAAATCTTGCCTTGTACTTCTTCAATGCTCTCATCTGCATCTTTAAGTACGGGTTGTCTTCTCATAACACTTTATTCTTACCACATTGCAATCTTCACTTCTTCTCAGCAAGTCACTAAACTCCCTCTTGATTCCTACTTCAGAGATTGCAAAGAAGACTTCTGGAAGTGAACTCCCTCTAGCCACCAACTCAGTCTCATGGTTGCAAGTTGTGACTTCTTGCTTGAACATTTCTTTGGTCGCCCTGAAGCTCTTTCCTTTTGCATAATCTCTCATTACCTTCATGCTTCTTGAACCATCCTGGAAGCATTATAGAGAGAGATTACAACAATTCACAACTATCCAAAGAAATATCAAGGCTAGAATCATACAGGGTTTACTATTCCAAGTATGAAAACATAATAATTTATGAAAAATATTAAAACATGAATAAAGAGATATAATTATCAGCAGTTCAGAATAAAGGGATAAGGAAGCTTATCTTTATTGAATTCTGATATGACTTTTCCTTCCATCTTTTACTCTTCTCGAGAGTGCTAAACTCGACACAACAAAAGACAATCTGCACTACAGATTTCTTAAATTCAACATGCAGTTAGCATATTTAATATAGAGTCAGGCCCTCAAGGCATCATATTCCATGCACAAGAGAATGGTATCGATGTGATCATCCTATCACAACGAAAGATGCTGTTCTCTTTTTCATCTCAGAGTCACACTCAGAGATCTTCATAATTAACATGAAACAACTGGCAATGAATAAAATGAAATCTTCAACGGATCTCTATTCTAGTGAACACAATTCAAAAGAAACCACTATCTCTCTCTTTACTACAACAAGATCCAACTAAGAATGATGTAACTCAAACAAAGAATACTTATCTCTTTAAATATTCTGATGGAAGCCTGTAATGTCATGACTGGAACAGCTTCTAACAGGTTCTTCACTCAGCAACAAACTCCATGGTTTCTAAGCTATCCCACAACCTCACAGCCTTATCTGCAAGAGTACTAGGTTGCATGAGGGTTTTCTCAGATCTGCGACCCTTCAAAAGACCCACGACTTGACTATGATGCTCACGTGATCTCCACATGCCAAAAAGATTCCTTTGCGCAATGGTAAAATCCCACACAAGGATATAGCTGACCTCAATCTCAAAGAATATCACAAACCAACCAGCATAAATAAATATTCGCCCCACTCCAGAATGCAGATATTGTTCTTTTCAAATCTCCATTAAGTTCACAGAGCAGATTAATTAAAATACCATGACCACTTCTAATGGCCCACGATCTCCTATACCAAGTGAATCGCCTCCTGCAGCAAGGGATAATGCCGAATGGGACAGATATTCACTTGAATCCTCAACCTTCAAATCATACACCATCTTGACAAACTGAACAAATGGGATAAGTTGAATGCAATAATCTGATCACGATCCTCAAACCCGCTCTGATACCATGTTAAATTTATGTGAACAGATTATATGCACAGAAAATAATTCAAAATCAGACAAAATAACACAGCATATACCCTGGGAAAACCCTCCTCTTGAGGGAGAAAAACCCAACAACAAAGATCTCTCTTATATTTGATGTAACAGTGGCAATTTTACACATTACAAAGAGGTCTAACACAAGACCGATATACAGCACCTGGCAATATGGAATGACAGATGACAACCTGCTAAATCACACCTGGCAATGACTGAACACAGATCTGGCAATGTTCGCTTTGCACTGGATGGTCTTCAATTTGTGCACTGGATGGTCTTCAATCTGTGTTAGCTCAACACTGTGTAATATTCACACTGAGTAAAGTCTTGGCGCTGAATGTGTTCGCCCTGTATCTTGAATTTGCACCTTGCTTATTAGATAAATTCGCACTTGAACATCAGATAAATTCGCACTTGAAGAACTGATATATTCACACTTGATGAACTGATATATTCGCAGTTGATGTGAATAACCGAACTCTGCTAGATAGATTACAATGGACGAATCAAGGTGTATATATACAAATTAATGGAGAGACAAATCCTTTATGTCGGACTCTTAAGAAATCGCTTATCTTCTTAATGAAAGTCGGCTTTGAAATATATTAAATATCCTCTAATAAAGATCAATTTGAATTCTTTCATGTCGGCCATAATATGAAATGAGTATAAAACAAAACAATGAATATAAATTGAATAGCCAACGGCTATCATTCAATTTATGTCTCCACGAAAGAGCTGAGCCGGAAGGAACTACCGAAGCTGCTATAACATTAACAATAACTCATTCAAAATTCTACCAAAACATTCATCAAGTTGGATACACTTTTTAGGTGGCAAAGCCACTTGAATATTCCACCAAGGCATGAAAAGAAGTGACATTGATGTCAAACCCCATCCAAAGTTCCACCACATATCAGCAATCAAGACATGGGCACATGTATGTAGTGGTTAACCCATGAGAAAGTTCAACTTGGCCTTGGAAAATTGGCTTAAGTGATGAATAGTTTTGCTTTTTGTTGGGAATATCACATCATTCCCGTAGTTGTTAGTTTAATAATTATTAATTGGGAATGTTTGTTTGTTTGTTTGCATTGAGTTGTTAAAACAACTCAATATATTTAGGGGAGTAGTTATTGGAGGTATAACAATCCTCCTATAATATAGAATATGTCAATCCTATATATATGTAAAATGTATTGAACGAAAATAAGATAGAAGCACAATAATATTTGCAAGTGTAGCATGAAGACTTAATATGGTATCAGAGCTATTTTTTTGGCAATAGATTTTCATTTTGGTCGATAATACTGCCTTCAAGGGCACTCATATTCATTATCAGGCCATATAAATTATAGGGTGAATGTCTACTAGCTGTGTCATTCCAAAGGAAAGGCAATTTGGTCTTGAAAGTGATCGCAACTTTTTAGAGGTAATTTTTCCAATAGCTTGAGAGCCGTACATCATCTTGTAGGGCAATTGATGAATTTGTGAAGTCGCAAACCTACTAGGAGCATTTATGCCTTTCATACCATCATTAACAAGAAGTTGAATGAGTAATAGAATTGTAACATTGTTGAAAATCCAAGTATTACTGATAGAGGATTGCGTAGTGGAAGGTGCCATATTGAAGAATTTTTTAGTCATTTGAATGAGTAATAAAATTGTAACATTGTTGAAAATCCAAGTATTACTGATAGAGGATTGCGTAGTGGAAGGTGCCATATTGAAGAATTTTTTAGTCATTCTTTTGAGACAACTGAGGTGGCTCGACCAAACGATCCTTCATCTTTGGAATATGTGGTGTTTTAGAGTTCCATTATGGATTTGTTTTTACCTCCCTTTGGTGATGGAAAATTTATTAAGATTGATGCAGCTTAGGAAGATGCTCGTTTGAATTTTATGAGTTTATGTGTTGACTGATATTTCTAAACCACTTTCTTATTCCAACAAAATTGTATTTGTTTAGCAATAAGGATATGAAATCTGCAATTAAGAGATTTGGTAGTTCAAATGAGTATGCAAAAAGTGGTAATGAGCAATTTGTATCTGAGTTATGCAAGTGGATCTTCCACAAAAGGGGGCATCTTAAGGCTATGAGTTTCAAGCATCATAAAATTAGGAAAAATATTGAACTTGTCATATATCGAGTCAGTAATCACTGATTAGAGGGAATACTCTATGGAAATATAAGAGTAAAACAAAAGAAGAAATGTTGGTAGTTGATGTTTGCATGGTTCCTTGCTAGGCAATGACGATATCTTGCCTCAAAGCTCTCACAACAACTTTATAACCAAGGCCTCTCATATGTTTTCCAATATGTCATGTTACCGAACTAGCAACAAGTTCTTAGAGTTGATCTCAAAATAGTTATGCTTTATATTTTCTATGTACTAAAAAGAGGGGAAGTTTATTTGTTATGACTTTTTGTATTATCTTATAAATATAGTAGTCTTTTCAATCAAGATGAGGTACATTATCGATGGAACTTGACACCTACAAAAAAAAATTGATTTAAGGGAGTGTTAGATATTTTTTATGAAGAAAAACATCACATTGATTGAGAAATTTGAAAGTAAAGACTTCCTCACATGGAAATTCAAGCTATAGTTGATACTTATTGAAAAGAATCAATGGATGTGGTGAGTGGGGATACATGAAAGCCAATTGATGTTGATGGAATCACAAAATGGACTACAAAGGATCAAAGAGCAATAGCTTTGCTTGGTTTTGGACTTTCAGATGCATACCTCCACCACATTGACTTACCAAGGACCTCAAAGCAAATATGGGATGATCTCAGTGCTTTGTTTGGATCACAGGCATCAAGTGCAAAGATGGGCCTACAGCAAAAGTTATTCAAGCTAAAAATGATGGAAGGTGACAATGTTGTCCAACATATCAGTAAGTTTCATTCCCTAATGAATCAACTATAGAGGAAACTGCAATGCTTGTCAAAAACAAGGCTAACCATTCCTCTAAATAAAATTATCTACTTCAAAGGGAAATTTGTTCTCCAAGGACAGAATTTTGTGCTACTATTGCAAGAAAAAGGGGCACATTATAATGAATTGTATTCAACATGCCAAGGATCTCCTTGATGGCAAGCTAAATATAGATAAGGCACTAACATCAAACAATCATAAAGAATGTCTTTTTGAAGTAGCTACTAAAGACCCTCCACACGAGAATAGTGAGGAAGAATGCATTTTCTAAATAATTCAAGAGCTTATATTTGTGATTGGATGTGACTATTCCCAATCACAATTGTTGGTTGTTTTTTATTGGATGTGTTTCTCCCCAATCATAACTATTTGTTAAGTGATTGGATGTGTTTGTCCCCAATCATGAAAGTTGGTGCTTATGATTGGAAGTGTGTGTTCCTAATCATAATTGTTGTGAGTAGAAGAGTGTGTCCCTGTTCATAACTTTGATGTTGGTTAGATATGTTTGTCTCTATCCAAAAATTGTCGAATGACCTTGGATAGATCTGTTAGTCCTTATCCTTAGTTCCAAGGATAGATGTGTTTGTCCCTATGCTTGGATAAATTTCAAAAGCATAGAGAGGCAAGTTCCACTATTGCTTATCCTAAGTAGGTGTGTATGTCCCTACCTATATCTTATGATGAAATATTGAACATGGTCGTCAAGCATTGCTAGTCCACCTATTCCCATTTGGAGAATGATGTAATATGGGGGGGTGTCAAGAATATCACATCATTCTTGTAATTGTTAGTTTAATAATTATTAATTGGGAATGTTTGTTTGTCTATTTGTATTAAGACTTAAGTTGTTAAAACAACTCAATATATTTAGAGGAGTAGTTATCGGAGGCATAACAATCCTCCTATAATATAGGATATGTCAGTCCTATATATATGTAATATGTATTGAACAAAAGTAAGATAGAAGCACAATAATATTTGCAATTTAGAATGAAAACTTAATACTTTTGCCTTAAGTGCAGAAAAACTCCTAAATCCCTATCCATATTGACTTAGACACAATTTTTGGGTGACCTAAGTCCCATTAAAGGCAATAATATCTCCCTCAAATCTCATAGTAAATGGGGCATCTCGAGATGAAATGTTCTTCAGTGTCAACCTCCTAGAGGGAGAAAAGATGTAAATTCAATAAAGGCAAGGAATATGGTGATCTATGTCAACCTGTAATTGATGGGAACACACACACTTGGCCAAGGGGAAACCTCAAGCCATGTGACCAACAACATTGGAGAGAGTGAGGGTGGAAAAGTATGCTATCTTTAACCTATAAGAAATGCTCAGTGTAAAAAGAAAGCTTTAGGCTGAGAGGCACAGGAGGAGAGATCCAAGTGACTTAGATGTACTACTTGTAAATGTCCCTTCTAGTAGTTCTAGTGATGATCTTCTTTGAAGGGAGGAGCCAAACAAGAGCATCGAAGGAATACATGAAAGGAGGTAGTTTGTCAAAAGATGCTAATAGAAAGGAGCAAGCTAGCCTTGGAGTACCAACAATGATGGTGCCAAATTGGACCTTGTGAGGCAATCTTCTAAGAAGAGTGAAGAGCCAAATACAGATATCTATCACAACCAAATACAAAGTTACCCATGTATCTACGTTTGTGTATATGGAAAGTAAGCCAAAAGATAGTCTTGAGATGCAATGGTCAAGTAGCAAACTCTACCTAGCTAATGCTCTAAGGAACAATATGCTTGCACTTGATAAAACATTGCAACATGAGAATCTAGACAGTCTCAATATGGGCCCAATTAATGGATCCTAAGCAAAGCATGGATCCTAAGCAAAGCCCCCAAACTTCCAAACCATACAAAACTGTGGACTTGATGATGGTATCGAAAAATGTATCTTTGAAGGGATATCTTGGAAGTGGATATTGAAACAATAACATTCCAAGAGAGGGGAATATCCCTTACAAAGACATGAATGTGAGGCAAGGTTCATGTTTAAGGAGGGACCAAAAAATTGGATTCCCAAGTATGTGTAAGTGGATGTGATATCCAAGGCTGCCCCCAAACAAAATAACTGAAATTTAGAAAGAAGACATTTGGCGATTTGAAAATCACAACCTTAGTTTTACATAAGTTGACAGAGATCACAAAAATAAGCAAGGGTATCAAGTTGTCATTGTAAATCTTCAACAAAGAAAGAGGAGAGCAACATCATTAGCAAAAGGTAGAATGGCAATAACCACCTCATATAAAGTGAAACCATCACTCGAATAAGCATGTTGCTAAAGAAATACCTCCAACTCATCAACGTAGATGCTTAAGAGTGTCAGGGAGAGAGGACACCCTTGTTTGACCCTAAAGGTTTTCCTCACAAAGTTGGAGAAACAATGGGAGGTACGAAACTACCCAATAACTATCTCATAAAGCTTCCAAGCAGCAGTAATGAGAGAATCAAGAATGCCAATATCAAGCATTCATTAGAAAATAGAGTATCTTGGAAGTGAATCAAAGGCTTTCTTGAAGTCTATGAAACAACAAAATATTGTGGAAGACCATTGGCAAGCCTCCTCAGGAATAGCCTAGAGTGTGAAGATGTGGTCAATGGTTCGATAATCTCCACTAAACTTGGCATGCCCACGAGCATGAAGATTACCTTTCTCCAAGTACTCAGAAAACTACATATCTAAACTCTATGGAATAAAGTTTGCCAAAAGTATGCCAAATCATAATATTCTTATAGTTGCTAAGATAAGAGAGATCCCTAGACTTATGAATAGGATGAATTATATGTTGAGACCAAGAATGAGGAAAGCCTAAACAAATAACCTCATTGAAATTTTTTTCCAAAGGTGAGGCTAGGGAAACTACACCATATTTGATAAATCTAGCTTAGAGGCCTTCGGGGATAGTTGCTCAGCTGGTAGATAACTTCAGAATAGCCCTCCTGACATTACCTATGGTGAAAATGGTGGTAGTAGGCGGTGAAGTGGAGACCACGATAGTAGGTTGATTTGGCACATCATAAAGAGAGCTAGCATAGGAAACCCACACTATGTGGCTAATTTCAGAGGTTGTAGATTTATGACACCATTCAACTAAAGGAATCCCCTCATATCAATAAGAGTCTCAGGTCCAAAACAATAAAGATAACTTTCGATGCATTTTTCACAATGACATTCTATTTGCCAAATTAATGATCATATGAAGATTGTGAACTAGTTTAGTGACAAGAATAAAAAACAAGCCCATTAAAACTACTAGTGGAAAGAGGCATTTTGTCCCTCACTTCAATTTATGTTTCCAATAAGTTTTGGACATTCTCAAAAAGTTATTATCACCATGTTTGCTAACAATGGATGAGGTAACTCATAAAATACAAATATTTAATTAACTAAAATAACACTTATACCTTCAAATTTAGGTAGCTTGCAATGAAGTACATTGATGCTTCCTCCCAATGTTGACTATGAAAGGCCAGAGGTTGTTATTTTATTGGTAATTTGTTCATCCTTCCTTTATTTAGTTGGTAGGATAAACATTTTTCCAAAAATTAGCGTGGACATCTCCTATCAATATTTCCCATTAGATGTTGGAAAATAAGCCACACTAAATTGAAAATGAACCAATCACCAAGAGGGCCTGTAGCTCAATGGTAGAGCACACCAACAGCAAATGGGAGGCCCTAGGTTCAACTCCTAGCTAGTCTAAGAAAATTTTAACATGGTTTCAAAGCCCAAGTCAGCAAAGTTAGGCCAAGCTAGGATCCCCAAGCACCTGCAATGTGGTTCAAGGAGGGGTGTTGAAAAATCAGCCACAGCTGAATCGAAGATGGACTGCTCACCAAGATGTCTAGCAGCTCTATGGTCACCCCAACAGCAAGTGGGAGGTTCTAAGTTTGACTCCTAACTGGTCCATGAAAATTTTAAAATAAGAAATGTGATGAGCCCTTGGCTCTCACTCAAAACCCCCAAATTCTTAAGTCTTTAATTGTTTTTTAGAGTTTTTTAGAAATCTTATTAGACAGAAGAGAAGGGGCGCAGCATATTTTTGCTCATAAAAGATAATTTTGATCTTATTTCTTCAGAATGAAAGTACAGAATATAATATTAAACACCAACAGATAGATTAAGAATGATAAACATACCAATCAGGCTCCAGATTATTTAAATAAGAAACTGGCCAGGTCTACAGCCGGAAATGGTGAAAATCAGCATAAAAACACGCCCAAGCTCCAGACAAGGTTTCTCCAGCTCAGAAATTGGTCACAACCCTCTGAAATCACTAGCCGCCAATGTTAGATGCCAAAGCCCTCTCAAAAGGAAGGCGTTTTAATTAATTACTTCACACGCCTTTCTCAAGGCACAAAACCCAATGCAATCCGTACGGCCATGAAAGGAAGCATTAGAATCTCTGAAAGAAAGTCTCTGAAGCTGTGGAAAGGGCGCCACCAGTAGAAACCCTCTAGAATGTGCAAAAGACAAACAACTGCATATAAAATCCCTCTGTCTGCAACTGTAGAACTTCTGTGTGAAGCTCTCAACTGTACTGATTCAGCTGATCTTTCACAGCCTCAAGAGTACTCAACACTGAAGAGTTTTCCGTTCTCCAATGGACAAATTGATCAAACCCTGGTCACAGGAGAATGCTCAAAGAAAGATGCTCAAGGCAATTCGAAATAATCAAAAGGTGAGTTTCTATTGCCAGGAAAAGCCTTTATATGAAATGGCACGCATTTCAAGAAATGTACGGCCTTTCTCATCATTAAAATATTTCAATATTTTAATATATTCCCTTTCAATAGTTTGAGCGCACTTTTTTATAATATTTAAAGTGATTAAAATATTATAATTCCCCTTTTTAACATTTAAGTGATAAAATATTAATAAAGTCAATGTGACTTTATAAAAATGGCGTTTTAAGTTAATAAATTAACTTAATCACTTAAAATCCCGTAACATGCTCAAAACTCAGGATAATCTCGTGCCGTCAGAAGCGATGAACTCCTGGAATGCCAACGCTCACTGTGATCTAAACACTGTCCACTGAAAACACGAACAAGCAAACTCTCCAAAATGCACCACTGACCCTCTATCCAAATGGCTAGCCTACAAGGGTCTAAATAAAGGGCTAACGCTCTGTTCCCGAGAACTGCTCTAGCGAGGGACATCACAGTCCGCCTCAATTTGCTTGTCCACAAGCAAACTCAAAGCTGGATGCTGAAGAACACTGTCACTCTCCCACGCCGCATCCTCTGCCGGTAGATCCCTCCACTTAACCAAGTATTCCCTGATGACCCGCCTCCGAAGATGACGCTCTCTGGAATCCAGAATGGCCTCAGTATCAAAACTAATTTGCCCTCATCATCCAGGGGTGGCAAATCAATAGAAGGAATTACGTGTTGTCCCAATCTAATTCCTCCTCCTGATCTCAAACGGAAATGGTGGAAATGGATTCTGGTCGCCTCTTTGATTTCTAGGGCCACCTCTGAAATAGGACTTACCAAAACCCTCTCTGTTTGACTTCATAAATTCTCAAACCCCACAAGCTGGCAGGATGTGAGCTCTGATACCACTGTGATGAGCCCTGCTGGCTCTCAGCTCAAAACCCCCAAATTCTTAAGTCTTTAATTGTTTTTTTAAGTTTTTTAAGAAATCTTATTAGACAGAAGAGAAGGGGCGCAGCATATTTTTGCTCATAAAAGATAATTTTGATCTTATTTCTTCAGAATGAAAGTACAGAATATAATATTAAACACCAACAGATAGATTAAGAATGATAAACATACCAATCAGGCTCCAGATTATTTAAATAAGAAACTGGCCAGGTCTACAGCCGGAAATGGTGAAAATCAGCATAAAAGCACGCCCAAGCTCCAGACAAGGTTTCTCCAGCTCAGAAATTGGTCACAACCCTCTGAAATCACTAGCCGCCAATGTTAGATGCCAAAGCCCTCTCAAAAGGAAGGCGTTTTTATTAATTACTTCACACGCCTTTCTCAAGGCACAAAACCCAATGCAATCCGTACGGCCATGAAAGGAAGCATTAGAATCTCTGAAAGAAAGTCTCTGAAGCTGTGGAAAGGGCGCCACCAGTAGAAACCCTCTAGAATGTGCAAAAGACAAACAACTGCATATAAAATCCCTCTGTCTGCAACTGTAGAACTTCTGTGTGAAGCTCTCAACTGTACTGATTCAGCTGATCTTTCACAGCCTCAAGAGTACTCAACACTGAAGAGTTTTCCGTTCTCCAATGGACAAATTGATCAAACCCTGGTCACAGGAGAATGCTCAAAGAAAGATGCTCAAGGCAATTCGAAATAATCAAAAAGGTGAGTTTCTATTGCCAGGAAAAGCCTTTATATGAAATGGCACGCATTTCAAGAAATGTACGGCTTTTCTCATCATTAAAATATTTCAATATTTTAATATATTCCCTTTCAATAGTTTGAGCGCACTTTTTATAATATTTAAAGTGATTAAAATATTATAATTCCCCTTTTTAACATTTAAGTGATAAAATATTAATAAAGTCAATGTGACTTTATAAAAATGGCGTTTTAAGTTAATAAATTAACTTAATCACTTAAAATCCCGTAACATGCTCAAAACTCAGGATAATCTCGTGCCGTCAGAAGCGATGAACTCCTGGAATGCCAACGCTCACTGTGATCTAAACACTGTCCACTGAAAACACGAACAAGCAAACTCTCCAAAATGCACCACTGACCCTCTATCCAAACTGGCTAGCCCACAAGGGTCCAATAAAGGGCTAACGCTCTGTTCCCGAGAACTGTCTAGCGAGGGGACATCACAGTCCGCCCTCCCCAATTTGCTTGTCCACAAGCAAACTCAAAGCTGGATGCTGAAGAACACTGTCACTCTCCCACGTCGCATCCTCTGCCGGTAGATCCCTCCACTTAACCAAGTATTCCCTGATGACCCGCCTCCGAAGATGACGCTCTCTGGAGTCCAGAATGGCCTCAGGTATCAAAACTAATTTGCCCTCATCATCCAGGGGTGGCAAATCAATAGAAGGAATTACGTGTTGTCCCAATCTAATTCCTCCTCCTGATCTGCAAACGGAAATGGTGGAAAAGGATTCTGGTCGCCTCTTTGATTTCTAGGACCACCTCTGAAATAGGACTTACCAAAACCCTCTCTGTTTGACTTCATAAATTCTCAAACCCCACAAGCTGGCAGGATGTGAGCTCTGATACCACTGTGATGAGCCCTGCTGGCTCTCAGCTCAAAACCCCCAAATTCTTAAGTCTTTAATTGTTTTTTTAGTTTTTTAAAGAAATCTTATTAGACAGAAGAGAAGGGGCGCAGCATATTTTTGCTCATAAAAGATAATTTTGATCTTATTTCTTCAGAATGAAAGTACAGAATATAATATTAAACACCAACAGATAGATTAAGAATGATAAACATACCAATCAGGCTCCAGATTATTTAAATAAGAAACTGGCCAGGTCTACAGCCGGAAATGGTGAAAATCAGCATAAAAGCACGCCCAAGCTCCAGACAAGGTTTCTCCAGCTCAGAAATTGGTCACAACCCTCTGAAATCACTAGCCGCCAATGTTAGATGCCAAAGCCCTCTCAAAAGGAAGGCGTTTTAATTAATTACTTCACACGCCTTTCTCAAGGCACAAAACCCAATGCAATCCGTACGGCCATGAAAGGAAGCATTAGAATCTCTGAAAGAAAGTCTCTGAAGCTGTGGAAAGGGCGCCACCAGTAGAAACCCTCTAGAATGTGCAAAAGACAAACAACTGCATATAAAATCCCTCTGTCTGCAACTGTAGAACTTCTGTGTGAAGCTCTCAACTGTACTGATTCAGCTGATCTTTCACAGCCTCAAGAGTACTCAACACTGAAGAGTTTTCCGTTCTCCAATGGACAAATTGATCAAACCCTGGTCACAGGAGAATGCTCAAAGAAAGATGCTCAAGGCAATTCGAAATAATCAAAAAGGTGAGTTTCTATTGCCAGGAAAAGCCTTTATATGAAATGGCACGCATTTCAAGAAATGTACGGCCTTTCTCATCATTAAAATATTTCAATATTTTAATATATTCCCTTTCAATAGTTTGAGCGCACTTTTTATAATATTTAAAGTGATTAAAATATTATAATTCCCCTTTTTAACATTTAAGTGATAAAATATTAATAAAGTCAATGTGACTTTATAAAAATGGCGTTTTAAGTTAATAAATTAACTTAATCACTTAAAATCCCGTAACATGCTCAAAACTCAGGATAATCTCGTGCCGTCAGAAGCGATGAACTCCTGGAATGCCAACGCTCACTGTGATCTAAACACTGTCCACTGAAAACACGAACAAGCAAACTCTCCAAAATGCACCACTGACCCTCTATCCAAACTGGCTAGCCCACAAGGGTCCAATAAAGGGGCTAACGCTCTGTTCCCGAAACTGCTAGCGAGGGGACATCACGAAATCTCACCTAACCCCACAATAAGTTTTGAAATAACCAAATTGACTTCTTGTTGAGGAAGCAAGAATTTCTAATAGGATTTAATCTTTTCAGCTAATGTTTGGCATGGGTACAACTAGTGCTTTTATCATAGTGGATGCCCTCTTCAAGAAAAATTATCTAATGCATGTTGACTATCTTGTTAGTCATTAGGATCTTGCTACTATTCTGGAAAATCTTGCCTCATCCAAGTCTTGTTGCACAATAGATATCACACAAACAAGAGCCTATTAATTCCCTTTTCTAGAAAGTGCATCAATTGTCACAATCTCCCATCCTCCTTCGAGACAATGGTTGCTCTATCAAATTATTGAAACATACATAATTTGTACTTTGATAAGTGGAACCATTAGATATTAGCACAATTACTCAAGTGCATGAAGAATGGCTAGCACATCTTTTCATGTGTCAATATGTCTAGATTATTCTCCTTCAATTGTCATTTTTTAATGAAATAGGTCTATATATTATTCTCTTTCCATTTTTATTTTTCTAATGCTAGTTGGACAATCTTCTTGCATCAATAACCTTGTCCAAAGGCACCACAGGTAATGATGAATATCTTAATGAAAACTAGGACGGGCAAGGAAAAAGTGGAAGTGAGAGCCTCTTTAATTTGTTGGAACAATTAACTTCCCACACTAGACCATGCAAATGATTCTTTCAAGACAGCCATCATGATCACCTGAACAGAAGAAAATATTTTGATGGCACATATCATACCAATGATCAACATGTTCGCATACCATGTTTTTCAATTGCACACTTTTAACCATGTGGATAGCAATAAGGTTTGATGGTGAATGGCTGACTACTTCAAATCAACTCAATATAACAGCCTCGTTTCCTGATTAGAGGGTAAACCCTGAGGAACATATCAAAATGTTTCTTCATTTTACTGAAGGCCATTCTGCAATGCCTATGGAACAAAGAACTTCACCTTCAAGGAGTGAACTTGTGATACCACACCATGAAACCTCACTTTTTAAGAGTATATACATTCAATGTGAAAGTTCATATGATTTACATGTTAAATGATACCCTTGCATTTATAAGTTTTTCTTACTGAAGCTAATGAACTTATCTTGACGATTCATAAGGAAATTCCTTGATTGTATTCCATTCTCAAAACAACATTTGTCCCTCTTAAAGAAATAGAGTATGTAGAGGAATCATTAAAATGATTTCCAACATGGAGTGTGCAGATATGATACTTATCTCAGAAGAAGATCAGGGTTCCCTTGAAAAATCTTGAAAATTAGACACTAACGTGATGAATGGATATGCCTGCAATGCCTATCAAGTATCAATGGTTACTCACAACATTTCACTTTAAAGTTCAAGATGAATCTATTGGAATAGACATGTTGTGTGGCTTGGGCTTGGATTAACAATGAATCTAGCTGAGATCTAAGACAGGACAAATAAGGCAAAGTTAGCTGTGAAACACAATCTAGAAAGATATTAAACATACCTCACTTATTCTTAAAATTGCAAGAAAAATATATGAAGGAAAATGTGTACCTGTTTTCATAGCACCTAGAGAAATAATACACTAAGGGGCCCTCAGATTTGCTTGTCATTCTCTCAGAAAGTTGGAAATAGTACATAACATCATCATTAGCTTAGACTTTATAGCATGGCAAAGACGGCCAGTTTCTAAGGGTGGGGTTAACTCATTGAAATTCATGAGAACTCATGGAAGAGGGTGCAAACTCAACCTTCTAATTACTTCTTGAGCTAGGGCGAATCCTTGCTATGAAATTTGTGCTAGCATTTTCTTCTCCAAAGGGAATGCAACATATTTTTTTCATGTGTGGCAATATGAATTGATGTCTGTTGAAATGAAGGACCACAACCTCCTCCTATAGTAGAAGGGGGGTGAGCATAAAAACGCTGGACTGTAGATCAACCCAATGCATTTATATGAATCAAGGGTGCAGAATAGTCTTCACATCAATTTTCTAGACTAACCTATGATATAGAGACATTCAATCATTTGATCAATCACCAATCAGTTCAGTTAAGTACAGTGAAACTTATTTGGCCTTCTTTCCACTAAAGTATCACATCAAAAGCAAATTTTGCATCTCTCATAGGGAGTCAAGTCTACTTCCCACATGGATTTTGTTGAAAGAAAGTTTTGGCACAGAAAATGAGGAAAAACTTGTGTTCAGACATGTCTTCAAAACAGATTACTAACCACCTTAAATGATCATATAGAGGTCCAAGACTCCAATGAACCTCGGAATACTAAAATAAGCATAATTGAAGGAAATGAACTACCATTATTCATCCTGAATTTTCAAGTGTTGTCTATTCTCCTAGACACATTTGTAAGTGAATTTGAGTAATTCAATTGATGACAGTGACAGTGGGGCATACACACAACACCATAGTCAGATTTCTGCATTTATCATTTCCACAATTAGATGTGGCCTAATCTGTAAACAAATCATTATCACCTCAATGACATAACACTACTAGTTACACATGATGGTTGTAGCTTCATGTTTTAACTAGGTTGCAAAAGTGGTATAAATTTGCAGTCTTAACAGTAGAAATGCAAATCAATTCATATTTGCAGCCAATGTCTTGTCAAGGGCTCCTAAATCCACTAGTATGACCTCTTCTATCTTCTTGATGTATCCTGCAAGCTTGAGATTACAACCTTCAAGTCTATATGGAGATCACCACACAAAACTAAAATTGTGATCACACATAGGACTCATCACAACGTAGGCATTGAACAGGAATGAGGTCAACAGTTTTTTTTCCATGTAGTCACACTTCTTATATCAATAATTGCCATTGCATTCACTTACCTTATGTGAGCCTATTTGTCACGACTGCACATGTTTCACTAAATCAAGAACAATGCCTTGTAATAAATGCTAAGTCAGATTGATTTGCAAGAGAATATGTGATCTTTCATTTAGTCATTGTCTATTCATCCAGACCCATAAACATTTGTATAAAATGATGCCATCACAAAAGACATCACATACCTACATAGGAATTGTTAGTTTAAAGCAACTAATTCACTCTAGTTGAGACAAAAAAATTCACTACTATTGGATGTTTTTTTCAAGAGAAGACCCATTAAAAAGTATTCAAAAATATTTTTCCTAATTGATAAATTGGCTTTTAGCAAACATGTAAAAAGATACTTCATTGCAGCTGTTAAACTTTACAGATTCACTACTAAATGATTATAAATCTCTAGGGAATATCAGCGCAAAAAAGTATCTTCATATAAAAATAATTCCTTCAATCAATGTACAATGTCCTGATTCACCTGTACAGGTTGTTACTTACTCATTTTGAGGAAGATTCCGTGTCCTACCACCATATTTAATGCAGAGAAACAAGCATGACGGGCAACTTGGATCTGAAGGACGCATTGCCCTTTCCTCTTGAAGTATGGTAACAGGGCATAGAATTGAATTTTGTCTGTTAGGATAGAATATCTTTCTCCGAACACCAGGCTGCTCATACAATACATGCTCCTAGAAAACAAAAGGAATCAGGTGTAAATATGATCCCTTCAAAGAAAATAAGGAAGTAAACATAAAAGAAAACAAGAACAATATTTATATTGACAAAAAGAAGCACAAGGGATCTAAAACAGATAGGTAGAACCAACAATTTCCTGTATTCAAATATTAAGCTGATAATTTGGATTCAATATTTTCTACAGCATTTTTTTGTAAGAGAACATTGTAAATAGATCAAGTTCTGTTTGCGAATTTGTTTATTTTTTACTGCTATTGCAAAACATCAATGATGATACTTCTGAAAGGGCATACATAACTCAAAACTTTACTCATTGATCATGATAGTGAATCTCCATTTTCCAATTCATTTTCAACAACATGATTACATTTTCTATTTTTCAATTGTGTGATAGAGTCAAGCAAGCCATGTTTTCATAAGTAAGATTGCCAATGAAAAAAACATGTTTTTGTTCAGTTTTAGCTCAGATAGGAACTTCTGCACAAGTTCAGTGTGAACATATTGGAAAATAGTTCAAGTTATTCTATTTTGCATTTCACTTTTAAGGATTAAATTGAAAGTCTTTTATTTAGCTAATAAAGTGTAGATACACATTAATGACTCAGACTTATCTTCCAACTCATCTCTTGCAAGACATAAGGATGCTTTTTTGAAGATTTAATTTTAGGTTGAATAGTATAAAAATAGGAGCAAGATACAAAAATGTAATATACAATGAATTTCTGTGCAGCTGTTAGATGAACAGTTTGTAAAGGTTTTCTTTTAAGTTTTTCGAAGGAATGAAAGGTTGATTTGAAGGTCTAAATTATTTGTGAATTTGTTTTATGCTTCGGCATTTGAAGTTTCAACAATTGTGTGATTAATGCAATGTTAGAAAAAATATTTTTTTAAATTAAAAATTAGGAATTCAGTCATCTTGCTTGAAACATTATGTGCTATTAGAGCCAACTTGGGCAAGAGGAAAATTACATAGCCCAAGGCAAGGAATTTTAGGGATCCTTTTTTGGAAAATTGTGAAGGTTTTCCCTAGTGAAATCACAAGGTTTTTTTTATGAAAATTGTGTAATGTCCCCTTCATAGGCGTAAGCGCCAGATAGAGACCCTTAGCCTATTTTAATTCCCATAGGCTAATTGGGAGGAAAAAAGGGAATAATTAATTAATCAATTAAAGTTGTCCAAAGTTTGGGCGACATTAATTTAATTAATTATTTTTTATAAAGTTGGACAGTTAAATTAAAAGTGACTTTTTTGGGGCCCAAAATATGAAGTTAAATTATAAAGTCACTTAGGGTAGGAAAAAGAATAATGTTTTATTACTTTTGGAAAAGGTGTATAAAGAGGAGAATTGAGAAGGAAAATTCATTCTTGGTATTTTGAATTTTCATTTGTAAAATCCCCAACTTTAGAAGTAAGCAACTATTCATCTTCTATCCTAGGACGAAAACCCTATGGAAAGATTGGTTTCAAAGACAAAAAGCTGAAATATGCTAACCAATTTTTTGCCACAATTTTTACACAATAACCAACACTTGGCCAATTTGATTAGCGTTAGCGCCAAAACCAAATCTCTATCAAAGCAACTCTAACCAAGAATGCGCCCTAAAACCACTGTAGGAAGAGGGGTGGGCATATGGTCAGAGGATCCCTAGGATCAAATAACTCATCAACTGAAATTGATTACAACTGGAAATGTAAGATAAAACTCCACGCCAAGAATGTGCACTCAAGATCCCTTTGAAGGTGAAGTGCTAACATATGGCGGAGTACTTATTACAAAATGAAAGAAACTTAGGTGGATAACCAGCCATAGAATTTTCAAACTAACTAATTCATCCGCTGCAGCGGGCATTCACTCATGAGTGGGGATTCACCACTTGACAGTGGGTACAAGAGAGATTAACATTCATTCTCCACACTGGCAGTAAACCATCCAGGGGTACTTAATGTGAAATTTTAACAAGTAATTGCAGCAATAACAATGGTTGGATTAGTACTACTAAATCTCAACCTTACAATCAAGGAATCTGCAAATTACAAGTATTACAATGATAGAGAATAATGCTAAGATGTAAAGAATGCATGCTTTACAATGTTTATCCCTCAAATGATGAATTAAAGGCCAAAAACAGAAAACTAATGCAATCTGATATAAAAATCTGAGTTTTGGAAATTTTGATCAGCAAACAAAAAACACCATGAAATGCTCATAACTTCATCAATATACCTTCAAATTGACTGAAACATTTTGCAAAGACTCTCTAGGCGTATGGCGCCCAAGAACAAGTCAGAAAACAGCATCAAATCCTCCTCATTTATTTTGCACGAATCCCAATGTGCTCTGAGAAGGTACGGCCTGGCTGGAAGGGCAATTTCACTCTTAAAAATCAGGTTCTTTGAATTTAAATCTCATCTTCTATGAGAAGGGTCGCACAATGTCAACAATCACGTAGCATAAATGCCCATAATGAAATAAAATTTACTCACAAAGCTGTATACAAAATTCACTTTTAGTTGTAGATGAACCAACAACTCAAAACTGATAATAAACTCCAAAATTCTTCAACAATAGGCTCAATCTACTAGTCTGGATGAGAAGCAGCAATAAAACCAATTAGGTGTTGTCTTTCAAACACGAAATTGATTGGAATCTAGGAGGTAAGCATCCCTCGAAGAAATAATCACAATGTCATTTTGATGCATCGTTACGTAACAACTAACACCTCCGAGTAGAAGGTTATGAATGCCTATGCACACACCAGAGTGCTCTTCAAATTATGGAGGGGAAGCTCCCTCGTTGTGCTTTGACAAATGTACTTGCAAAGGAAAAATAAGCTAAAACTATGTCCTGTCTTTTTGTTTCAGCTGCTAGAGGCACAAGGCTTTCTTGAAAGAACTTACACGTTGCAGCTGAGTTTTCTCTGGTTTTGCAAATCAACTAAACTACAACTTATATCTATCCAATCTCCTCAGGAAAACAGAGCAAGAGGAAACGGAGCAAGGTTTGACTAACTGACGATAAACGGGTTTAGATTCTCTACTTGAGGGCAAGGTGGCACAACTATCATCTCAATCTAAACCAGCTTATTAGGCACAACAGATTTAAGACTTTACCAAGACAATTTTATGGAACCCTATGTGGCATAACACTCGATCGAAACAGCAAAGTCTTCACAAAACAGCCTTTATCTTTATAATCTCACGAAACCCTATGTGGCATAACCTTCGATTATATTGATAAAGATTCACGAAACAGATTTATCGCTGCAACTTCTCGAAACCCTATGTGGCATAACGATCAATCACAATGGTAAATTAACACAAAACAGCCTTATCACCTCAATCTCTTGGAACCCTATGTGGCATAACAATTGATTTCAATGATAAAGATGCTCAAACAGATATATCTAAACTATGGAAAGAATTCAGCATTACAATCTTTCGAAACCCTATGTGGCATAACAATCAATTGCAATAGTGAAGACACATGAACAAGTACCAAAAAGAGCAATATTGAGGGCAAGGTAGGCGCAGCATATATTTCTCTCTCAAGCAAAAGTTATTTACAAATGAGCAAAGCTCTTATTTATATACATCAAGGTGTAGGGAACCCTAAAATCACCTTGTGTCATCTATAGTCTCGCAATGCATGCAAGATTAATTATTAAACCCTAATGAAGTAAACTATACCAACCGAAACTACCTTTTAGTTTGATCAAAACATCTAGTCTAAAAATGGACAATTGTGCGAGAATGCACGTCCTTATTGAAAGCAAGTTAACTGGAAGACTAACATCAGTTAACGAAAAACCCTAAATAAAACTCCAAGTGTGAAGGGCGAACCTCAGAATAGAGATGCATGAAATAACAACTTCGAAAGTTAACTGGAAAGGGTAACAATCTAATTCAACTCGCGGTGTAATTTCGCCTTATCCCGAGAAGTGGAACCGGCTTTCATTAAGTGTGATCTCGAAAGCAAC
>VDFB02081617.1:0-85190 GCA_007258455.2 Sequoia sempervirens
GAACCAAAAAGCACATGCAAACCAACAAGGACATTGTCCAGCCAGAAAGCAAAACAAAGGGGTATTACATGTTTATTTTCCAAGGCCTTTTCATTGGTTCTAAGTTAACCCACTTGGGTATTCCTAATCCCGAATGTCCTTTTTACATTTATCAAGTCTCTCAAGCTTATTTTCTAGTTTTGTCCCAGAGCTCAAGTTGCTTGAATTTTGATTCATGATTTTGTAAAGTCTTTCCATCTCGAGTATTTTTCTTGGTATGTGGTGTTGTTAAGGGATTGTCCAAGAACCCCTTCTAAATGCAATCATATATGGCATGCTTTGAAGCTAATTTTTTTATTATTATTTGAAAAGATAGAAATGCTACTGGTTTTTTGGATGTTTTTGATATTAGGGAAAACAGATTTTGAAGGGATCCGGAACCCTTTACAACCAAAAATCTAAACTGTTGAAAACAGCCAAAAAGACCAGACTACAAAAAAGACAGCCTGCAGTCAACAAAAAACCAGCTCCCAAACAAACACCATTAGGTTTTACAATTAGAGTTTCGCTTGTTGGAGCGAAGAGTCATATCGAAAGAAGGCCCAGGGGGTTTAGATTTTTTTCCAGTAATAGTAGTCCAGCCTTCTTCAACTTGTGTTGCCTTAGCCTGCCAAGCCAGCCCATCATTTCCCTGAGGATGAAAATCCGAAGCCCTAGAGGTAACTGGTTTTTTGGATGTTCCTTTGATCATAATTTATCATTTTAGACTAAAGCCATGATATATGCTCTAATGTGCTTATGCAGATAAAGTGTGAGACAACAAAGTTGGACTTGAATTTGCTCACCTTCAAGTGTTGTTGGATCATTGGGGTAATGTCTTATGTACTATGGGGCCAAGGTCCCTTTAATTCCCATCTTCAATGGAGGTTGTTCTTTATCAAGTGTGAGCATCATTGAGGGTGCATCTAGTCTATTCATGACAATCAAGATGCTCAAATTCTTAGTATTCTTTGTCTCCTATGAGAAGAGATTGTGCTCAACAAGGATTGTTGTGACCCACTAGTTGTCATTTTTCTTATCCCTCAACTTTTAGTGGTGGGACTATTGGCTAGCTAGACTTTGACAAGTTCCCTTCACTAGCTCTTGCTATTTCTCCTATTTGAGTTGTAACTAAAGATAAACAAGATGATAATGATAAATATGGTTATAATGGTTGGAACCTTCCTATGGATACTTTCAACCTCACTAATGTATGAGGTAAATCAGATGGCCAAGACCCATCTCCTCCTCCCATTGCCCTTGCTCTCACCATGTATTAGCTTATTGTAATTATGTTACTATGTTTTGTTTCATGTTGTTGTCTTGTTTAAATTTCCAAAATATGACTAATACTACCCACCTTTCTTTTATAAATATGTGTAACACCATATTTTAAATGATAATATACACTATTCATTAAACAAACTATTAGATAATAATAATAGATAAGTGCAAGTTGATGAGAGTTTTCAGCATAATCATATGCGTTAATAAATGTACTACAAAAGATCACAAACTATAAATCTAAAAATTTCAGTAACATATTTTAAGGCGAATGTATACTTTTTCAACGGTCAGCTTTAGATATTCAAATAGGGTGCGCGTTAAGAGAGACAACAGATGTTTCTCCTCTAAACATAAATTACCCAAAAGACCTCTGAAATAAGCAGGTGGTGGTCAGTACAAGGCTAAATTTAGCAATGAACAAAAAGTTCGGCATTACAGGTTTGTGACGTCCTTTTATAATTATTTTCGCTCTCTCCTTTACACAACCTGCAAAAAGGTTTAAATAGCCGACGCCTTGTTTTTCCTTTTAAAATTTTAGATGCCTGAAATTGTACTTTCAAAGTTGTAAACGTGATCATATAATTTTCCACAGTCCAGCCGTGATCAATCTTTGTTTGTATTAAATATAGTGTACTTTCTGATGGTGGGCTATCTGCAACCCATTTATATATTCATAAAATAATGATTTTAAAGAATGGCGCTGTCTACCTGAAAACGTAGAATTTCATAAAATTATGATTTTAAAGAATGGCGCTGTCTACCTGAAAACGTAGAATCCACTTGTACAAAACATTTGTATCATAATTTGTCTTTGTTCATATATTTTTCCATCTCTTGGAATCTTCCAGATTTATCAAAAGTATTCAATAATTAGAGTGACGCCAAGGACAGAAAAATCCACACAGGACGTCGGCAGCCATGGATTTGGACGTAGTTGGTTAGACTACATGTTGATAAGAGCCTGTCAAACTTGTATTCTCTACGTTTGGTGCTTCTTCATTTCAGATTATTTTATTTTCACTGATCCAAACTTTTAATTGTTTTTAAGAAATAGGATGTAACTCTTTCCAAATGAAATGTGTAGATGTAGTTTTGATACAGGTCAGTTATCGTGGTCAGTATAAGGCTAAATTTAGCAATGAACAAAAAGTTTGACAGTGACCAATCTTTGTTTGTATAAAATATTCTGTGCTTTTTTATGGTGGCTATCTGCACCCCATTTATATATTCATAAAATTGTGATTGCTGTCTTCCTGAGAAGGTAGAAATCCACACTTGTATCCTCATTTGTCTTTGTTCACATGTTTTTCCCATCTCTTGGAATCTTTCAGGCTTTACCAAAAGTATTCAATAATTTGAGTGACGCCATGAGACAGAGAAATCCACTGAGTACGGCGGCAGCCATGGATTTGGTGAGAAGCCATGTTGATAAGAGCTCTGTCAAACTTGATCTCTTTTTTTGCCGTTTCTACCTTCTCTTCTTATCGAATAAAAAACTAAAGTGAGGAGGAGAATGGCCAATCAAGCAGAAGGCCAATTAAAGTAAATTAAATAAAGATCAAGAAACCATACCATGTCAAAAAAGCTCTTTGAATTGATGTGGTTGCTCATATCCTAGGTAGTGGGGAGGCACGATGAATGTCGGTAGGGGATTTCAATTCCCCCCTTTTTCCTTCTGAAAAGCTTGGGTGCTTAATAGATTAAACAAACATCATGGCCAATTTTCTCTACTTACTTAGTTAAATTGGGCTCATGGATATATATTTCGAATCTACATAGAAATCACCATAAATCACTAGTTCACATCATCTTTAAATTCTTAACAATTTAGCTATTATAAGTCTCAAAAAGTGAAGATTTAGTTAAAAATGTTGGTTTCAATATCTTACTTTGGCCAAAAGTGTGACTCATTATTGTCAGATTATCCTGAACAATTCTTTGTGGTATTAATTTAATTCCATGATTATGGTCTCCAATTTGAGGTACAACTTTGGATTCTTGAAATAATTGTTGATGGTGGTGAATAATCTCTTGAATTTGTGTTTGACAAGTTGAGTTATCATATCCGCTACTTCTATAAAATGTAATTGTGCCCCTACATTATAAGAGCCTTTCTTGAGTAATTTCTCCATCCTACGGGAGCTAATGATTTCACTTGGTGGTGATTTTATTCCCAAAATTTCATGCTTTTTCCCATGTATTCTAAAATCCATGAATTTAAGTCTTGAAAATTGAAAGATATTGTTTCTAATTGTTTAAGTCATTACACACCCAAAACTACATACACTCACCTAATAGGGATCACAAACATTTCTAAATCTAGTTGATAATTTCTCATTGAGAGTTTTATATGATGACATTTACCACCACAAGATAGTTGCTTCCCATCAACTATCATGACTTGAAAATTAGAGATTGGATAAATAAAACAATTGAGCTCATTAGCTAATCTTATATCAATAAAGTTATGTGTACTACTAGTATCAACTAACACTTTCATATTTTTATTTTTTATATTACTGATTACTTTGATTGTCCATGGTACATTTGTTCCATTCAATGCCTATAGAGAGATAGTAGTGCTTTATTTTTCCTTGGAATCCTCATTCATAAGTTTTATGTTTGGTTCATTTGTAGGTACTTCTCCCTCTTCTTCAATCTCATTCTTTTTCTCACCACTAGAACACTTATGAATCCTTGACGATTTTCTATCACAATTCCATGGTTATTAATTTGAGAAGAGAGAGATTTTTAATTTGTCTCATGTTAAAAAAATTGTCCATATTTTTTCCAGAAGGATTAGTCACATTTTTATTAGTTACTCTTATGGTTTCACCTTTGGTGTTGTTTTGTTTATCAATATGCAATGCTTCTTGCATAACTTTCCTAACTATACAAGGTTCTAACAAATGAACATCATGTTGAATTTGATCCTTAAGTCCATCAATGTATATTTTTAGCCTTTAGTAAGGTGTTATCTCAGGAGCTCTAAGTGCCAATCTCAAATCCTTAGCATTATATTCAAGGGTGAAGCCACAATATTGGTTTACAATTTGATGGAGGAAGGAAAACTGAGAAAAAATGGCCCCATGGCAAAAAAATTGGTTTTAGGGGTTCGAATGAACCATAAAGGGGTTCGACTGAACTAGGGTTCGACCGAAACATCAATCACGGGGCCCACAATTCCTGCCCAAAAAACAAAAGGGAAAATGCATATTGAGGGGGTTCAAATGAACCCTGGTTCGCTAGAACCCCCCTGGTTCTAGCGAACCCCTTTTCCTAATTTTTGCTTTGTTCACAAAAAACCTATTTTTTTGCGCTTTGTTGCTAGGTTGAGGATGAAAATGGGGGAATCTTCACAAACCCAATGGAGTTAGGTAGTCCTCGAAACGAGCTATCCAATGAATACAATTTTCATATGTTTTGGTTTTATTATGTATTTGTTTTTTTAGTTTTATTAAACATAGGTTTTTCGTTGAAAATGAAGGTTTCTATTCTACACATGTGGAAAAATGTGATTATCAAAAAAAAATTGAAAATATGAGTGCACTGAATGTTGATGTGATCAGAAAATACGTAAATTGAATTTTGATATATGCAAAAAAGTTATCGTTATCTTGATTTGCTATGCGAGATTATCATTGATTTGACTTCAAAACTTGATTAAAGAAAATATTCAATAAAAAAACTATCTAACAAGTGCAAGCACTATATATCGGAGTTACAAATCTAAATTCAAAAGAATTAGAATTTTATCCTTCATGGAAAAAAAGTTATCCGTTTATAATGTGTGTCACTTTTTAAAATGTTGTTTTGAAAAAAGTTTTGTGGGAGATGGAAAAAGAAGTGCAATTTGATTCCAAAAATTTTGAAAAAAATATTTTTAGAATCTATAGACAAAATGTGATGAGACTCTAGTTTGCATCATCTTCAAATTCCTCACGGTTTAGCCACTATAGGTGTCTGAATGTGAAGATTTAGTTAAAAATAAAAATTCCAGTGTCCAGTTTGGCCAAAAATTGTAAACCACTATTATGGGATCACCCTCAACTAAGGACCTTAATCATTTTAAATTTTTTATTTGGGTAAAATAGTTTTCTATGCATGGTTTCTCATGTAGAAGATTGTTAATTCTTTATTGTTTTTACCAACTGAACATTTGTCCTTGTTTGTCACTCATCTTCCATTGGTGTCATTGGTAAGGTCCTAATTCTAAATATAGTCAAGCTATGTCAACCATGGAATTATATGGTATATTGTGAATTTTAAATTTTTGCTCTATGATATTTATTTATGAAATTAAATTTCTACCATCACATTTATGAATGTTTAATCTTGGTAAGTATAATTGTTGACCTTGAAAAGGTTATCCTATCCCTTGATTTGGTTTATTAGGGTTATACCCACCTTGATGGTTTTTTTGCGACTTTAATTATGATAATAATTTTTTTGTAAACCTATCTAAACCCTCATTTATGGATTTTACAAACGGGTCAAACAATTGATCTTTAATGAAATATATCATTGTTTCATGTCCTTGTGGAATTCCTTCCTCAATTTTAGGTTATGGAAAATAAAATGGATCCTTATATTTTGTATATGTAGAAAGGTCCTCTAATCCTAAAGATGATGTGGCTCTAATTATGTTTTTATTTTAAGATTTATTAAGATAGGAAAGAATTTTGTGTGAGAGAGATTTTGGTGTTTTAATTTAGACCAAACTTAGACCACTAAATCAAGGAATATATTTTATGTATAAAAATAACGTTAAAATAACTAACCCTACCTAATTTTTTATAAGATTTTCAAAAATGCAAATATTTTTAAAAATTTCCAAAAATGCAAATATTTTTAAAAACTTCCAAAAATTGCAACCTATAGAGCAAATTAATGAAAGTTTGACTAAACTTTGACTACTAAATCAAATAATTTATCTTATTTTCGATAGTAAATTAGAAAGAACTAACTCTGCCTAATTCAGACAATTGATTAGGGTCAAAACTCTCTTTTAGCTAAGATATCATGATTAGGGGGATCCATTTTTTCAAAATCACTTTAATGTTATCAACTAAGACTCATGGGTTAGATTATGAATTTACACTAGCTAGCTAATGATGGCACCAAAGGGTTGGTGAATTATTCCTCACTTTATCAACTTCTATGTTGAAGAATACAACCTTTACCAAGTCTTGTTCATTAGATTCTCTCAACATATAAGGAGGTCTCTTATTTGGCTTGTAGGAAAAAGTGCTAAAATAATTGGCCAACCCCACCTTTCATAGGAAAGCCTTTAAGGATCTTTGATCAAACATCATGTCACCATAGGTGTCATAAGTGCATTGACTAGGTGTTTGATCGTTCCTAATTTTGAAGGATTCACCTAAGAGAACATGTTCCTTTGTGATATAATAATAATACAATTAAAATATTCTTGAACACCGCATGTCCTACATTAATAAAAAATGTGCATTAAACAAAATAAAGAATAAAAGTCTTCTAACACTATAGTACAAGATTGACTACACGTGCATACTGATTTTGGAACCACAAATTTGTATAGTACAAGACTAACTAGGGGCTAGTAAACTAGTTGTTAAAGAAACAAAACATGATTATTCAAAATACAACTTATATCCAAAACAAATGGACCAATAGATGAACACTAATTTTTTTTTTACAATCCTTCACTTTTCATGAGAAAATACAAGGTATTTATTGTGCTCACCTTTTATATTTGTGATAGGACAAACTATTAACATGAAATACTCCAATACATTTGCATTGCTACCCCAATAGTTGTACACATAAAATAGTAGTTTTTCACTAAAAATTATTTATTTCGCGTGTTAATGTGTATTTATGTTTTTTATATAACATTCATAGGTTTCCATGTGCTCAAGTATGGGTCCATCTTGACCAACATTTGGTTTTTTTTTTTGTTTACATGTGGATTAATTATTTACAATATATAGTAATATAAATATGTGACAAGACTATAAGCACAAGTGCTATAACAACAATTGGACCCCGCACACCTACTGACCCCCTCTTCAAAGGACATGTGCTACATGTGCATAATGTATTTGCAACTATAAATTTATAGGGGAGAGGGCCCAGTAGTCGTGCACCCTAACTTCACGCTTCTAATTATCGTACGTTGAAATTTCAAATCACTCCCAATTTTTTACAGCAGCTTACTTGGCAAGTTCTCTGCTTATAACTAAGGTTTCAGGGCCACATCATCAAATATGATGCCACATCAGCATGCGTTTTTGTCAAGGTGTCCAAAAAGGCCCCAAAAAAATAGTGAGACCAATTCTCGTGCATTACATCATGAGTAGTTGAGCGCTGATGTGGTATCACATGATTGGTTGCTTTTTAGATCAAAAGCATACTTTTTGTTTAATTATGGGTAGTCAAATCACAACTATTGGACATTATATAAACGACTATTGGGTATTATATTTACAATTGGGTGCACGACTATTGGACCCCGCACGACTATTGGGCCCTCTCCCCTAGAAGTACTTTTCACGCTTGTCAATTATTTAATAATTAAACTGACATACCTAATATTTGAACTTTGGAGTATTTAATAGTAAAACAAAGGGGAAACATTATTATGATATTGCTATCAGGATTCAACCGTGTAGTTTCGAGTCAAACTCATTGACCCATGTTTCATGAGTAGTGGTTCACCGGAACCCATCTCTCATGATATCGAATGGTCCACTTAGCACTCTTTGCATCTAGGGGATGCTCACAGAGGTGAAGCACTGGTCTGGCCCGGGAGGTCACCCATCCCAGTACTGCTCCAGGAAACATGTCTGATAATATTTGATAGGGCGTCATAAATTTTGATCTGATGTTCAGTTTAATTTGATTTACAGATGGGCTTATTCCCCGAGACGTGATTGATATGACATGTTACCTACCCCATGGGTACGTACGGCGGCCCACATGAAATGGCAGTGGCACACATATCAAACAGTACGGTCAGCTGAGATTCTCTGTCCACGTGGCATCAAAGTCGTCTTCACATGGGAGTTTGGGTAAATTTCAAATATTCCACCAAAAACAAATACACGTGATTCTGCTTTCTCTGCTACGTGGTACGAGTCCGGACATCCCACCATTAAAATGCACGGAATATAAAAACAAAAATACGGTTTACGTGCTGGACCGGAATTCTATATTTTGCATGTTCGTTTATCAAAGTACGACAGAAGTTTATAGGACTCCAGAGTCATAACAGCCCTCAATTTTTATGATTTTTTTGTGTAATGGATTTTTATCGAGTAATTTATTATTTTGTTATTTAGTGTTTTTTAAATAAAATTCTTAAAGATTAAAAAAAAAAATGTATTGAATCAATGCATAAAAATTAGATTAAAATAAAATGAAAGAGGATAGTCAAAATATTATCAAGAATAAGACAAAAAAACAGTTGTCAAAACAATATAATTAGACACTAAAGAATAAAACCTTCACATGACAATTTGATTACAATCTGTTATAAGTCCACAAGAGGGACCAAAATTCACACAAAACATTACATAGCTTAAGGTTACAACTGTAATTTGAACTTGAACAAACTTTGTAGCTGCGTAGAGCATGTAATATGTTTTATGTGGTAGTGGACAACCTATAATTTAATATTATCAAAAAAAATTTGATCTTGATACATTCCCCTTATAGCTAAAAAATAAAGAGAGACAATTTGAAACAAGATATTAGAGTAAAACTTTAGATTTTTCCCTTAGTAAATTGACTAGTTTGAAAACATTAACAAACATTTACCTTTCCATATATTAAGTAAAACAAATTGTCTAACAAAACCAACCACAACATTATTATGAAAATCGCCACCCAAAATAGCCTTTTTCTAGCTCAAAGAATTATAAAAATGATGGGGAAATGCTTGAAAATGTCATTCCATTTATTGCCTTTGAACAATCCTAGAATATATGTTTTAAGCTCTCATTATGTTGATAAAAGGGGCATTTGACAGATTGGATCACATATTGCAATCTATTTCCAATTGATAATTTGTAATGCAAGAGTTTCCAAGCTAAGATCTAAGCATTAGCTTCCACTTTAGACCTCCATATTTTCCAACTCAATCTCCTCCACTTCCTTTCATGGGAACTTACATCTCCATTTCTAATTCAATTTAGGATTAAGTGACAAATTAAGGAGGAGGTTTTCTAAATAAATGTTTTTTAAAGGAAATCTAGAGAATTGATATTTAGACAACCATCGCAAGTCTTTAGTAAAATTACATTGTATGGGGGGTACAAATTTTTATAACAAGATTACTAGCACCAACACAATTTCACAAATTATACTTAACAATCTGCTACAAGGTCCACTCAAAGGAGTTATATTCCCAAACATCACCAAATTGTTGAACTCCTTTCTTAAAACAATAATAAGCATGCGTAGGGAAAGCAACTGCAAAAGACTAGCCATAATTTTGTACTTGCCTGTTCTGCCAAATATAAGAATTTCCAAAGCTAAACCCATGTTGTAAGGAAGCATTTTTCGAACTTAAGAATGTACTAACAAGTTGTCAAGCCTTCCAAATGGATTGAAGAGGAAATGAGGCTTTTATTTGAAAGAAGAGAGCAAGAAGAATTTTATCTATCCATCCAACGACCTGTCATTCCCCTTTAACAATAGCAAGAATAATGCAGTGACAAACCAATTATTTTCATGGCTCTTCTCTTGAAACAACCCTACCTATCCATTTGTTAGTTAAATCAATCCCTTGTGTCTTGCGTTCGAAGAGGCCTAGACCACCTTTAGCTTTTGGTTGAATACAATGCAACCAAGAAGCAAATTAATAACCAACTTTACCTTCCCAATTTAACCACAAATATTAGTGAATAATATCATTTAAATCCTCATAACTCTTCTTAGAAGGCATCCAACAAGAAGAGTAATAAATGTGAGAAGCAAGGAATATCAAGTACACAACTTGAATCTTGCTAGCATGAGATAAAAATTTGTTCCCCTAACTCAAAATTGTATTTATTAACTTAGAAATGAACCAATTCTACATATATGAAAGAGTAACTCCCAAACCAAAAGAAATGCCTAGGTAAATAGTGATCTATCCGTGTTTGATATGTATCCAATATTTGGGAATCCACTATGGCACGGATTAGACTGAACCATAGAAAATCCTCTTGTGATGAACTAACTTTGAACCAAAAATTGAGCAATATAAATTTAAGACCTCTACATTTTTATTTTTTATATTACTAATTACTTTGAGTGTTTGTGGTATATTTGTTCCATTCAATACCTATAAAGATATAGTAGTGCTCTATTTTTCCTTGGAATCCTCATTCATAAGTTTTATGTTTGGTTTATTTGTAGGTAATTCTCCATCTTATTCAATCTCATTCTTTTTCTCACCACTAGAACACTTATGACTCCTTGACCATTTGCTATCACAATTCCAACATAGGCCTTTTTTTGTTTTTTCTATCTCTTGTTGAGGAGAGAGCTTATTAATTTCTCTTAGGTTAAAAAAATTGTCCATGTTTTTTCTAGAAGGATTAGTCACATTTTTTATTAGTTACTCTTATGGTTTCACCAAACAATTTGCAATGCTTGTTGCATAATTTTCCTAACTATAGAAGGTTCCAACAAACGAACATCATGTTGAATTTGGTCCTTAGGTCTATTGATGTACATTTGTAGCCTTTACTAAGGTGTCATCTTAGGAGCTCTAAGTGCCAATATCAAATCCTCAACATTATATTCAACTAAAGACTTTAATTGTTTTAAATTTTTTATTTGGGTAAAATAGTTTTCTATGCATAGTTTCTCATAGAAGGTTGCTAAATTTTTACTAAGTTTTTACCAACTGAACATTTGTCCTTGTTTGTCACTCATCTTCTATTGGTGTCATTGGTAAGGTCCTAATTATAAGTATGATAAATCTATGTCAACCATGGCATTATTTGGTATATTGTGGAGTTTAAATTGTTGCTCTATGGTATTTATCTATGAAATTAAATTTCTACCACCACATTTATGAATGTTTATTCTTGGTAGGTATAATTGTCGACCTTGAAAATGTTATCCTATCCCTTGATTTGGTTTATTAGGATTATACCCACCTTGATGGTTTTTTGGGACTTTAATTATGATAATAATTCCTTTGTAAACCTATCTAAACCCTCATTTAAGGATTTTTCAAATGGGTCAAACAATTGATCTTTAATGAAATATATCATTGTTTCATTTCCTTGTGGAATTCCTTCCTCAATTTTAGGTTGTGGAAAATAAAATGGGTCCTCATATTTGTATATGTAGAAAGGTCCTCTAATGCTAAAGATGATTTGGCTCTAATCATGTTTTTATTTTAAGTTTTATTAAGATATGAAAGAATTTTGTGTGAGAGAATTTGATGTTTTAATTTAGACCAAACTTATACCACTTAATTAAGGAATATATTTTATGTATAAAAATAGATTTCAAATAACTAACCCTACCTAATTTTTTATAAAATTTCTAAAAATGAAAATATTTTTAAAATTTTCCAAAAATTGTAATCTATAGAGCAAATTAATGAAAGTTTTGACTAAACTTTGACTACTAAATTAAAGAATTTATCTTATTTCTGATAGTAAATTACAAAGAACTAACCCTGCCTATTTTTTGATAAGCTTTTAAAAAATGTTTACAATTTTAAAAAAATAATCCAAAAACTATGGCCTATAAAACAAAATAATGATTTAAAACATTAAATATTAAATATTAATAAATTTTAGAAAGTGTACCTTCAAAGTTTGAATATTTTATGAAATATTATCTAATACATACCTCAAAACTAAAAAAAAATAAATCAAATTCACATTTATTTGGATGTTATGGTGGAAACAAAAAAGTTGGCCCAAATTGTAACTTTGATACCCCTTGTTATGATATTTTTTGGAGATTTTGTAAAAAACCAAAAATATAGCAAACCACTTTGAAGGGGTCACCTTCAATAATCAAATAATATGATATGAATTCAATAATGGATGATATTATGATATGGGAGAGAGTTCTCTTCCTTATTTATAGGCTAAACTATGTAGGGACATATCCCTTATCCTAATTAAGAGGTATTAGTGTATTAACTAATATTTATTATGTTAGGGTTAAGTATGCCACAAGTGCTTATTCTTATTATAATTAAGAATATATAATATATACACCTAAAAATGGCTTGGATAATCTAATTAATTAAATATGATTTATTTGATTGATTAACCCTTCTATTTTCATCTACTTATAAATAAATAGAAATATTTATTTATATAGTTCACTTCTAATTCTTCTAACTTTATCATATTATTTCATCTTAATTAAATAAAAAAATTTAATACTTTTTTAATTTAATTATCTAATTCTTCTATAATTATCTATTTTCTCCCATCTTACATTAAATAAACAAATTCAAATACCTTGTTTATTTAATTATCTATTTTCTTTCATCTAAATTAAATAAACAAGTTCACATACTTTGTTTTATTTAATTACCACATTTCTTCCATGTTTATTTAATAAATAGATTTCTATAGTTTGTTTTATTAAATTAAATATCCTCTTTTGCTAATTTGAATAAATCCAAATATTCAAATAAAAGTATATTTCTACAGCTATTTCCTCTTTTCACTCATCATATCCACCAACAAAATTAGATATTTCATATCTAATTAATTCAACTCAGCCTTCACGGACAAATTTGGAGACAAATTACAGGAAAACTTCTTCATCTTCTTCCATTGATCATTCCTATCCTCTGGTTGAATGTTTTTGTGGGGAGGAACAATCTCCATAATCTTCTCATACTTCTTCATCTTTCACTATTGAAACTTTCAAATCAAATCTAGACCCTTACTTGTTGCCACATCACAAATACACTGTTGGAAATCTATAAATACAACTTTTTCCTACCAGAAATGGATCCCAACTTTGTGCAATCTTACTTTGCAGAAATAGCATTAGAGAAATTAAGCATTTGAGCATTGAGAAAACAACAAATAGTAATTAGCAATCATATACCAATCATGATCATGTCTTTTCATTTAGCTGCATCTTAGTTTATAGTAGTTTTTTTAATCATTTTCATTTAATTATCAGCTACAGTATCATCGTCATATCATTTAGCAATCATTGCATAGGATTAGATTCCTGTATTTTACAATATCTCATTCTCTAGATTGTCATTTTAACAGTCACGGTGGTTACAAAATCTGAGAGCCACGGTGATTTAATAAATCTTTGGAGATAGAGAGCAATAGGGCGCTTTTAAGATATTTCCTGCTTTAATTAGATTAATTGTAATTTTTTTAACTCTCTTGATGTAATGCCTTATTAGGTGTGTTTGTTATTCATTACACATAGTTTTCTCACACAAATAATATATCATATTAAGATCATAATATTTTCACAATAATCTATCTATCAATCAACAATATATTTGGCGGTATGTTATTTTTTAATGTCAAAACCATCCTCTTGTTAAGACCCCATGGCTCTATGATTTAAAAATATCAAAAAAGGGATTAAGACTCTCCTAGATCTCTTCTCCACAGTGGCCATTTTTTTTTAACTTGGCTTGAAATCAAAGAAAGGTTTCATCTATTTAATTAGGATCATGAAACTTTTGAAATTATTATTGACATTATTCTTATAGACATGGTTCATAAAATTGGATTTTGATCTTGTAAACCTTGGTGGAAAGATTAGAAATGGTGCCCTAATACACCATTTTAGAATTACAAACCATAGAAAGGCTGCTCTTGGCTTTCACTTTATTTACCTATGGTTTCTATATTAAACTAGAGAAAGCTTAGATACAGTCTCTGTTAGCAGTTTGGTGGTGTAGATTATGCATCATTTGGTTGGTTATTCTTGAGCCAAAGCTTGCTCATTCTTTTGTTGTGTTTTTTTTCCAAGGCATTTTCATTGGTTCTAGGTTATCCCACTTGGGTATTCCTAAACCCCAATGTCCTTTTTATGGTCATCAGGAGTCTCTCAAGCATATTTTCTAGTTTTATCTTAGAGCTCAAGTTGCTTGAATTTGGATTCATGATTTTTTTAAGTCTTTCCATCTCGAGTATTTTTCTTGGTATGTGGTGTTGTTAGGGGATTGTCCTAGAATCCATTCTAAATACAATCATATCTGACATGCTTTCAAGGTGTTTTTTTTAGTATTTGAAAATATAGAAATGCTACTATTTTTTTGGATGTTTCTTTCATAATTTATCACTTTAGACTAAAGCCATGATATGCTCTAATGTGCTTATGCAAATTAAAGTGCAAGACAACAAAGTTGGACTTGAATTTTCTCACCTTCAAGTGTTGTTGGATCATTGGGGTAATGTCTTGTGTATTATGGCCAAGGTCCCTTTAATTCCCATCTTCAATAGAGTTTGGTCTTTGTCTTGTGAGCATCATTAAGGGTGCATCCAGTCCATTCGTGGCAATCAAGATGCTCATTCTTAGTATTCTTTGCCTCCTATGAGAAGAGATTGTGCTCAACAAGGATGGTTGCAACCCACTAGTTGTCATTTTTATTATCCCTCAACTTTTAGTGGTGGAACTATTGGCTAGCTAGACTTTGGAAAGTTCCCTCCACTAGCTCTTGCTATTTCTCCGATTTGAGTTGTAGCTAAAGATAAACAAGATGATAATGATAAATATAGTAATAATGGTTGGGATCTTCCCATGCATGCTTTCGACCCCACTAATGTATGAGGTAAATCAAATGACCAAGACCCACCTCCTCCTCCCATTGCCCTTACTCTCACCATGTATTAGCTTATTGTAATTGTGTTACTATATTTTGTTTCATGTTGTTGTCTTGTTTAGATTTTTAAAATATGACTAATACTACCCACCTTTAACATTATATTTTAAATAATAATATAGACACTATTCATTAAACAAACTAATAGATAATAATATATAAATACAAGTTGATGAGAGTTTTCAGCATGGTCATATGATTAATAAATGTATTACAAAACATCACAAATTATAAATCTAAAAACTTTTGTAACATATTTTAAGGCGAATGTATACTTTTTCAACGGTCAGCTTTAGATATTCAAATAGGGTGCACGTTAAGAGAGACAACACATCAAACCAAATACTTTACCTCATCCTCTTCTACAACATAATAAATTACCCAAAAGACTTCTCAAATAAGCAGGTGGTGGTCAGTATAAGCCTAAATTTAGCAATGAACAAAAAGTTTGGCATTACAAGTTTGTGACGTCCTTTTATAATTATATTCGATCTTCTCTCCTTTGCACAACCTGCGAAAGAAAAGTTTAAATAGCTGACGCCTTCTTTTTCCTTTTAAAAGTTTAGATGCCTGAAATTGTACTTTCAAAGTTGTAAACGTGCTCATATAATTTTCCACAGTCCAGCCGTGATCATTCTTTGTTGTGTATAAAATATAATGTACTTTCTGATGGTGGGCTTTGTTTTTAAATAATGGCGCTGTCTATCTGAGAAAGTAGAATCCACTTGCACTACACATTTGTATCCTAATTTGTCTTCGTTCATATGTTTCTCCCATCTCTTGGAATCTTTCAGATTTATCAAAAGTATTCCATAATTAGAGTGACGCCATGGACACAAAAAGTCTACACAGGACGTCGGCAGCCATGTATTTGGACTACATGTTGATCCAGAGCTCTGTCAAACTTGTATTCTCTACGTTTGATGCTTCTTCATTTCAGATTATTTTGTTTTCAATGATCCAAACTTTTAATTGTTAAGTATTTTTTTTACTATTTGGAAAGTTAGAAATGCTACTTTTTGATAATAATTTCTCACTTTATTGTAAAGTCATGATATTCTCTAATATGCTTATAAAGATTCAAGTGCAAGTTAACAAAGTTGCATTTGAAGTTGCTCTCCTTTAAATGTTACTAGATTATTGAGCTAATTCCTTGTGTACTATTGCCAAGGTCCCTTCAACTCCCACTTTTAATAGAGGTTAATATTTTCCTTGTGGACATTATTGAAGGTGCCACAGTATTCTCGTAGAAATTGAAATGCTTATTCTCAAGCTTCTTGGCCTCCTACGAGAAGATAGTATGGTCGATGAAGATGATTGTAGCCCACTAGTTATTGTTTTTCATACCCCTCAACTTTTGGTGGTGGGATTATTGGTTGCCTAATTTTGATAGATTCCCTTGTTTGACTCTTGTTATTTTTCCTATTTGATTGGTTATTGAAGATAAATATGATAATAATGATAAATATGGTAATGATGGTTGTGACCTTCTTGTGAATGCATTAAAACCTATTGATGTATGTGGTAGACTGAGTCATTGAGACCCACCTCCTCCTCCCACTTATCTCACTCTAGTCACATAGCAATTTATTGCAATTTTGTTATTGTGTTTTTTGGGTTACTATCTTGTTTAGAATTTTGGGATGACTAATATTAAAATGGATGATTATATTGCAATTTTAACTTACACAATGATTAAATAAAATATATTATTCCTATAATATTTTCATTCATTCAACTTGATTGGTATTACATTTCGACATGGCTTCATAAAAAACCATTTTCTCATAACTTCTATATGGTAAATTATTCCCATCAACTAACTATTAACTAACAATTACTAATATTATAATTTATTTATTTATAAACTATAAACTAATAAAAGATGTAATATTTCTAATATTCCCCCCTTATTACATCAATCTGAACAAATGAAAAAATATTGTAAGGATTGAACATGACAAAGCTTCTAGAAACTTTGATGAAGCACCTCCACCATTTATCCTTGCTCACCTAGTAAACAAAAAATTGAATCCATCAACAAATCTCTTGACTATCAAACCTACAAATCTTCTATATAACATGATAAAACATCATCCCATACTTCACACACAATGAGAGAACTCTCCTCAGAGAGTCCACAACTCCTTTAAGTGTGTCAAAATCCCTCCTCTAGCACCTGCATATGAGACACCAACTCTCCTCCAAGAGTTCATTTCCCTGTATAAGTGTTAATATCCCTCATCCAATTCCATGATTACCAAATCCCTCCTTTGGTGTACAAAAGAAATAGAACAATATAGATACACTAATCCCACCCTATTTTAGAGATTACACTATCCACAAGTTACATCAAGAATTGCCAAGAACCCCTTGCTCCATGAAGAGACACAAAATGAAATTGGTTCTTCTCATGAAAAGTATCATCTCTAAGTGAGAAGCTAGCTTGAGATGATAAATATCTTCCAAGATCCAATAAAAAAAATTGGGGTGATCCCACAATAGTGGTTTACACTTTTTGGCCTAACTGGACACTGATATTTTTTTTTTAACACAATCTCCACATTCGGGCACCTATAGCGATTAAATCGTAAGGAATTTGAAGATGATGTAAACTAGAGTCTTGTCACATTTTGTCTGTAGATTCTAAAAATATTTTTTTCAATTTTTTTGGAATCAGATTGCACTTCTTTTTCCATCTCCCACAAAAATTGGGTTTTTTCAAAAAATAGCATTTTTAAAAAGTGACGCACACCGTATAACGCATAACTTTTTTTCCATGATAGATAAAATTCCAATTCTTTCAAATTTAGATTTCTAACTCCGATATCTAGTACTTCCACTTGGTTAGATAGTTTTTTATTGAATATTTTTTCTTTAATCAAGTTTCAAAGTCAATCAAATGACAATTCAGACCTAGCGCGACCGTATAACGCATAACTTTCACTGTATGTATCGAAATTCTTCTCTTTTTTTTTTGTTGGATCAAGGACTTCAATATCTGGTGCACTCATATTTTTAATTTTTTTTTTTATAATCTTCTATTTTTCCACTTGTGCAGAACAGAGATTTTTGTTTTCGATGAAAACCTATATTTAATAAAACTTAAAAAACAGATAGATAATAAAACCAAAACATACTAAAATTATATTCATTGGATAGCTCGTTCTGAAGGCTACTCGATTCCAATTTTGGTTTCTAAATATTCCCCCATTTTCATCCCCAACCGGAGCTTGAAAGCGTAAAATTTTAGGTTTTTTGTGTACAAATTAAAAAATTAGGGAAAAAGGGGTTTCTAGAGAACCAGGGGGGTCTAGCGAACCCCCAGGTTCATTTCGACCCTGGGTTCATGCCTCCTTTTCTTTTTTTTTGAGAAATGGGGCAATAGTTAATGGGTTCGCGAACCCTAGTTTCGGTCGAACCCCTTTATGGTTCAGTCGAACATGTAGGTTCATGCGAACCCCTAAAACCAATTTTTTTGCCATGGGGTCATTTTTTCTCAAATTTCCTTCCTCTTCAAAAGTGTAAACCACTTATGTGGCTTCACCCATTGTCTTTAAACTCAATAAATCCTTTTTTTTCTTCTCCATTATCTTTCATATTTGCCTCTTAACACCTTTTAACCTTTCACTTTTCTTGTTGTGTGCAAGATTTAGCATCAAATAAAATATAATCAAGAACGCCATGTGTGATAGGGTATTCAAAATTTAGAGGCCATGTTTCCTCAAGAATTGTATGCAAAGGAAAAGAGAATCCATAGGAAGACATTGGGTGTTTTGGTTCTGCCTAAAATGCAACTTATAACTCTAAAATAAAAAGACAACTTTATCTCTTAGGATAAAATATTATCTCTCCAAATAGATTTGTAGACTTCAATGAATAAATATCAACTATATATTATAAAGCTTTTCCAATTACTCCATCCTTTCTGAAAACATTGTTCCTTTTAATTCAAACTCTTGAAAAATTACAATCTACATTTGATATAATTTTCCTTTGTAATTTGAGGTAATATACATTATACCCCCATTTCATCTACCTTGCAATTGCCAATAGTTCCAAATTAGTTGAGAGAGCTAAATCATATGGTCACCAAGTTTATCATAAGATTTGTTTCCCCACTATGGTAGAGAAGATCCCTCGACTTTAACAATAAAGGGAACCCTTGTAATTGTATTTATGAGATAGGAGGATTTTCATCATTTAAACTCTCAAATTTTCTTCTTGAATAAATCTCATCACTAGGAGATAAAAAAATTACATGTAATCAAATTTTCAAAACTAGAAAACAACATTTTAGCATTGAGAAGCAACCACCTAATCAACAAAAGCTATTGTGTAGAACAAATATTTGGCAAGACATTTAGTGATTGAAAAATAAATATATTCAAATACTTTGGCATAGTGTTAAATAATATGAGCATGAAACATGATTTGGATTACCATGTGACATTGCATTCAGGAGTTGTCTAGATTAACATGCAATGTTGCATTCAACAATGCATTAAAGAATTGTCTTTGCATTTAACATAGCTAGTAAAAAACAAAGAAGAAGGCTTAGAATGCCATGCCCTCATACTCCATTACAATAGGTATCAAATCTCAATGTTTTTACCTCTCTTCTATGTGCATCATTAATTTAATCTCTTTAACCTCTGACTAAACCTACTACCAAGATTGAAGGCTGGAAATATTTTATAAAACACTAATACAATATTAATAAATCCTAATGAAAAGAACAACATATAATAGGTAATTCATCACCCTTTGCCTCCATGGAATGAATACTCCTTCTCACTAGGCCTAAGCTCACAACCACTTTCATATCATAGTAAAATGGATGATCAAATTGCAATTTTAACTTACACCATGATTGTATAGAATATATTATTGCTACAAGATTTCCATTCATTCAAGTTGATTGCTACTACATTTCAACATGGTTTTATAAAGTCTTAAGAACAACTTAGTTTTCAAACACAATCAAATCTAAAAACTAAGTTGTTCTCAATATTATGAATTGTGAAAATTTGACGTTTTTTAATTTATAAAACCTTATTTTCCCATAACTTCTCTATTGAAAAACTATTTGAATCAACCAACTATTAACTAATTATTAATAACAATCTAATTTATTTATTTATAAACTATAAATTAATTAAAAAAAATATAATACTTCCAACAATAAGTACCACTCACCTTACATTTTTTAAATGATAATAATAACATTATAAATGTGCCTTGGTGAGTGTTTTCAGCATTAATTAATGTGCTGCAAAACATCACTAACTATAAATCTACAAATCTATATAACATATTTTAAGGCGAATATATAATTTTTCAACAGTCAGCTTTAGTTATTCAAATAGTGTGCATGTTAAGAGAGACAACACATCAAACCAAATGTATCTCCTCTACAACATAAATTACCAAAAAAAAATCTCAAATAAGCAGATCGTGGTGAGTATAAGGCTAAATTTAGCAATGAACAAAAAGTTTAACAGTGACCAATCTTTGTTTGTATAAAATATTCTGTGCTTTTTTATGGTAGCTATTTGCACCCCATTTATATATTCATAAAATTGTGATTGATGTCTTCCTGAGAAGGTAGAAATCCACACTTGTATCTTCATTTGTCTTTGTTCACATGGTTTTCCCATCTCTTGGAATCTTTCAGACTTTACCAAAAGTATTCAATAATTTAAGTGACGCCATGAGACAAAGAAATCCACAGAGTACGGCGGCAGCCATGGATTTGGTCAGAACAAATGTTGATAAGAGCTCAGGCAAACGAAGAGAATTTCGTTTGGTTAACCAACAAGTTGAGAGTTTCATAAAATCCACTTTTATTTAAATGTAGTTTGTATCTTTCCTTTCTAGGACTAGGAACTCATTCCAAAGATGGCCTTCATTGGAATAGTAAAAGCAGCAAGTCTTCTTTCTCCTATCATATGTCATGTTCTAATTATTCTCTACTTTGGCTAATATGTCTCACTTAATCTTTAATCATTCTAGTTTTAATTTTAAACTTTATATCTCAATATTCTCTTCATTTTTCCTCCTCTATGATTGGACTTTAATTATTGATGTTATTTTAACTACTTCTACATATGTTTCAAATGTCATATCATCTACTAAGGCTCTAATTGTAGGTAACATTCTTGATATAAACCATTCCACTTTTTTTATTTGTAGGTAACATTCTTGATATAAACCATTCCACTTTTTTTATTTTTCAGAGAAAGGCTCCTCTAAGTTCTTAATAAATCCTTTAAATTGTTGACTAAATCCCATAATTGAGTCTACCTTTTTTGTATGATTTCCTCATGTTTATTACACTTTCTATGAATTTCTAGAGATTGAAAATTATTTAAGAATTCCTCTTTTATATCCCTCCATTTTTATAATGTTTAGGATAGGCCTTTATGTACCATTTCAAGGTCTCACCCCTTAAAGTGACTACAAAGTCATAAATTTTAGTTTGATTCTCTTATTCCATTCCTTTTCTATATAGGGGAGAGGACCCAATAGTTGTGCACCCTAACTTCACGCTTCTAATTATCCTACGTGGAAATTTCAAATCACTCCCAATTTTTTACAGCAACTTACTTGGCAAGTCCCCTGCTTATGACTTTTGTTTCATGGCCACATCATCAAATATGATGCCACATCAGCATGCTTTTTGTCAAGGTGTCTAAAAAGGCCCAAAAAAAAAGTGCTACCAATACTTGTGCATTCACATCATGGATAGTTGAACGCCGATGTGGCATCACATGATTGGTTACTTTTTAGATCAAAAGAATACATTTTGTTTAATTATGGGTAGTCAAGTCACAACTATTGGCATTATATAAACAACTACTATCACAACTATTGGGCATTATATTAACAACTACTATCACAACTATTGGAACATGTTCAACTATTGGGTCCTTTCCCCTAGACTCTAAGACAATGATGTACTGCTTTAAGGATTCTTTGGTACATTGTGGGTAGTTTGATGTGATTTTGATCCATTTTAGGTTCCTATACTTTATCATTTATCACCAAGGATTTTTCTCTATCCAAATTTTGACCTTTGTTCTCTTTTCTTATATCCTTATGTTCCTTGTTCTTAAATCCCTTGGATTTCTAGCAAACACTTTTTAAATTTCCTCTAACTCATTAGTTTCCTTGTCCTACCTTTATCTTTGGATAATTATATATCAAAGAAGTATCTTCCCAATATCTCTTCACACTCCCAAATAATTCTCTTCTTTTCACTTCTTTATTTTGAAATAAATCACTAGATATAACCTCATTAGAAACTCTCTTGATCTTAAACTACATTGGGGATGACTCTTGATCAAGGGGGTTCACCTCTTAATGACACCTTTTAATTAGGGGATAATTTTCATTAGTTGGTGGAATTTTATTCATTGATGTGGGATCATCCCATCCTTCCTCAATTGTCTTGACTCTAGATCAATGGCTAAGTTATTAAACATGTATTTCATCTATTTGTTAAATTCTATATTCTTTCTATTTCTTTCAATTCCAATTTGATCATATTTTCTTTATGAAGTACCATCTAGTTTTTCTTACCACATTATCCAAGTATTCCAAAAAATAGTTCCAAGGTTTCAATTTTGTAAATGAGGCTAATAAACCCTAAAAAAATTCATTAATGATAACCTTAATGTTTCATAAATCAAGTTTAGAATATAGTGTATGACTTAAATATTTAAATGGTGAAGCATCACTGCGTCCATGACCTAACTGAGAACTATAGTTCCAAATACTTTCTTCCAACAATTTTTTAAATATAGCATATTCCTCAATCCATTTTTTCATTTGGTCAGAGACATTTTGTTGTTAATTTTTTCAAGTGGTCATTTAGTTGTTTAGATGTATCTTTTTAATTAAGTGGCATAATTATTTTTTGTTCCTTTATTTATACAATATAAATAATTTTCACAATCTCACAATTCAGATTTTCAATAATATCCCTCTTGAAAAACTCATTTATAATCAAGTGTCTTATTTGTGGTGGAATCTCACATCTCTTTCCTCAAAACATTCAGTTGTATCCCTCCTGGCATGTTCTAAACCTTCCACATAGATAATTTATCCTCAAATTTTCTAGCAACAACATTCCTAGCAAGCTCTAAATTGGCTTCTCTTTCTTTTTCTGCACTTGTTTCAATCTATTTTCATCTATATTTATTTTCATATCCATTGCAATCTCTTCCACAATCTATCTCAAATTTATTGTTATCTCCCTTAGCAATAGGTGCTTTTGATTTAGAATTTAATTAATCATTTTTATTCATTCCTATTGGCTCGGTTCATACATTTGGTAAGCAATCACACTTCTATAGGATCCCTTTTACGATCCCCAATTTTCATTCATCATCCCTAGGTGCCTAATCCCTCTCATAAGATAAGACCTAGTGTATTATATTATAAATTATCAAATATGATTTGTTTGTGCGTAATCCCTTATTGATATATCTTTTCTTGTTGGAAATATTTTCTCATAGATTTTATCATTTTCTTACATCTTACTAAGGTCTCAACAATGCAACCAAAATGTTAGCAAGAGAGGGGGTGCTAATAAATTTTTTGTACAAGTAATCACATATGTGTGGTTTGTACATTGATGCACGAAGAGATGAAAAAAACAATAGAACTGTTTTGGTGGATTATAGTGGACTATAGTAGGATAACATGAAGAAATTGATATTAATACACATTACAATTAATTGCATTCATTTATTAGCTAGCATAGACCATCAAATGCTCATTATCTATAATTTATGATATGTTAACATCAATACTTTAATACATTCTTATATCATAATCATATCCTTCTTATATACAATCTATCTCACCTATTTTAATCTCTTATGTATCTCTTAGGTCTACTCATATATTCATCTCTACTCTATCCTATATAGGAGGGACATGTCCATCTCCTAGGTAAAGTTATTTCCTTTAGTTTTCCGTAGGTTGGTTGTATGTGGCACATTTATCTTGTTATGGATTTATCATTAATAATATTTCTCAAGGTGTGTTCCTTTTTATTTTCAACCTTTGGAACCTTTCCATTTTTTACCATTAGGCTACCCATTTAGGTTTATAACCTAAAAAATGTATAAAAAATATTGTACCTCCCAAATATTACATCAAAAATTATACCCACCTACACAATACCTACCAAGGAATATTCCTTCATACAACCAAGGAGGGCAAAAGCCTTTTAAAGGATCATTGCTATGTTTTCCAATTTTAATGATTTGAAAATTGATCTATAGGCTTTTGGCCTTATAGATGTGATGAAAAGGTTGGATATGACCTAAAATACTTTAAAATACTAGCTACCTAAATCTATCAAGAATCTTCTAAATGAATGAATACCCTTCTAGTTTTGGCATCCAATCTCTAACTAGGATGAAACAAAAGTAAATGTATACTATTTTAGACACTATATACTCAATTGTGGGCTCAACTTTAATCCACCAATATTTTAAGTTTCCCTTAAATTCAAAGCCACAAAAAGGAACCCCTAGAATAGATAATATTTTTACCACACTTTTTTGAATCTTCAAATCATCTAAGAATGCAAGAGAAGAGCACACTCAATGTTTCAATAAAATATAAGATCTACAATCTAATATCTCCCCAAATACTAAAAAAAAATCTCAACCTCTTTATTACTAGTAATATTTAGCTATGGAGATAACCACCAAAGATCAAGAAAGTCTAAAGGAAAGCACAAAAGAAATCAAAAGACAATATGATAGAAAAATAATATTGCAATTAAAGATTATGATGTGATGAATACTTATATGAGAGAAAGAGATAGGTGTATAGGATAAACCACCAAGAGATATAAATGTACAACCAATTTGCAATAAGGAGATGTAGTCACGTGTAAGCAAAACATCTCCACCAAATAAGGAAAGTATAATTCAAATGTTGTAAGTACTTGACCTACCCAATTAGATTCCTACCTACGTAATATTAAGCTATCCTAAGTGAATACTATGAAATAAAGTAAATAAACCACCAAGAGATGTAAATGTACAACCAATTTGGGATAAGGAGATGTAGTCACATGTATGCAAAACATCTCCACCAAAAAGGGAAAGCATAATTCAGAAGTTGTAAGTACTTGACCTACCCAATTAGATTCCTACCTATGTTTAATATTAAGCTATCCTAAGTGAATACTATGAAATAAAGTAAACAAACTAAATGCAAGAAAATAAAATAATTCACCAACATAAATAAAAATATGATTGATAGTTTTTCCTCTTATTATGATGAGTATGATTTTTTATGAGCATTTTTTGTTTGGAAAATATAGTAGAGTTTCTTTTGCTATTGGAAGTACTAGAGAAAAAATTGTTTTGTAATTCATTCACTCAAATGTGTTTGGTCTAATGGATGTGGGTTCTATTGTTGAATTGAGCAACCAAGATCTTCAATCTGCAACACCAAATAACCTCCAAAAGCAATAGAGAGAAGCAACAATGGAAGATGCTATTCCACCAAACAAGAATTAAAATATGATCAATATGCAATGCAATACAATAGTACAAAACGTGCTAGAGATCCCTTGCTTATAAAGGAAAGGATGAGAGATAGGATTAGACAAGATCATGACAAGTGTCTTAATCCTAGCACATGAGACAACTAGCTCATAACTACCTAGGATAATGTAAAGTCTAGATAAGAAAACTATAAATTCTAGAAGAATGCTTATTTCCTAAGTAAACTTAACATGTGAACTAAGTCCCCTAAGTCCCTAGTAAAGAATTAACTAGGTACAAGACTTTATTCACACTAACACCCCCCCTTAAGTGCAACTTAGGGAGGAACAAACCAATTCAAATATGCAAAATATGGGTCTTGACAACAAGGCTTGATGAGGTGCCCATGTACAAAACAAAAAACTCTCACAAACGGAGAAAAGGAGAAAAACCCAATGGGAGAAAACTCCTCTCCAAAAGAGAGAAAAAGCTAAAAATATAACTAAATAAGGAAGGAGAACTCATCAAGACCCCCCAAGGACAACTTCCTTTACCCCAAGCATCAATCACAATTGAAGATAACGAGGTGATGCCAAAGGTTTAGTGAAGATGTCTTCAACCTGCTAATCTATAGGCAAATACTCCAAGTTGAGAACACCATCCTGGATGAGCTACCTGATGAAGTGTGCATGTGGATCTCAATATGCTTAGTATGTTGATGCTCCATTGGGTTGCAAGAGATATGAATGGCACTTTGGTTGTCACACCAAAGAGTAGTGGGTTGAGTGGAAGGAAATCCAAAATCAGTCATCAACTAATGAAGCCACAAAACCTCCTAACTAGCCAAAACTGCACCTTGATACTCAACCTCTGTCAATGATAATGCAATAGCAGTCTGCTTCTTGCATGACCATGTAATCAGAACAGAACCAAGGAAAAAGAAAAATCCAAAAGTAGACTTTCGATCATTGACATCACCATCCCAATCTAAGTCAATGAAGCCCACAATCTTAGATGCCCCTGATGTGTAATGAATACCAAAATGAGTAATGCCCTGAATGTATCTCAAGATAAATTTGGTAGACTTCCAATGACTCTCATGAGGTTCTTGAGAGAAGTGAGATACAAATCCAACCACAAAGGAAATATCAAGATGACTATGTGTCAAGTACAAAAGACTGCCAACCAACTGTCGATACAAGGTAAGATCAATTGTAGGAGTGATGCAATTGGTAGACAATACAATGTGCCTAACTAAAAATGAGTGGGGTCAGGCTTGCAATCAACCATGCCAAACCTTTGAAGCAAATCAAGAGCATACTTCTGCTAAAAAATAAAGATCCCCTTAGAATTATGATTAATTTGAATACCAAGGAAGTAATGCAAAAGACCAAGGTCACTCATATCAAATCACTCCATCAATGCTTCCTATGTGCTCTGAATCATGGAAGTAGAACTCCCTATGAGAATCAAATCATCCACATAGAGCACAAGAATGAGAAGATCATCTCCATGTCTCTAAGTATAAACTGTATGATCGGAATGGCAGCGAGTGTATCCAAAAGTAAGCAAGAAACTATCCATCTTCTCATACCAAGCCTGAAGGGCCTATTTGAGACCATACAATGAACGTCGAAGCATGTAAACAAGTGAAGAGTCCTACAAAAAACCTGGTGGCTACTCCATATAAATATCCTCATGAAGATCCCCATGCAAGAAAGCACTCTTCACATCCAATTGATACACTGACTATCCCTATGATGCAACTATAGCAAGGATAAGGAAAATAGAATCCATCTTGGCAACAAGAGCAAAGGCTTCAAAATAGTCAATTCCTTCAACCTGAGAAAACCCCTTTGCAACAAGACGAACCTTGTACTTATCAATGGAACCATTTGCTACATACTGGGTACAATACACCCACTTGCACCGAACCAAATTTCTTCCCTTAGGAAGAGGTACAAGATCCCAAGTATGATTCTTCATCAAAGAAGAATACTCATCAGCCATAGCATTATCCAACTCTGGAATTCCTTAAGCATCTAAAATTTTTTGAGGATCATCTAAAATAACATGACTCAAAATATTAATTCTTGAAGTTTGACAACGAGTGTGATGAGTTTTTGCAAGATCACCAACAAGAGGACCAACCTCCTCAAGAGTAACACAAGCCCATTATGGCCTAGTGGATGAAGTAGGAGGAGGTGGATCAAGACCATCAAAATATTCCTCAAGTAGCAAAATATTATCAACTGAAGAATATTGAACTTAGGTTGTGATGAAGAATTCAAAGGAGGACCCATCTGTGTGAAGGACTCAACAAATTGAACATCACGATGAAAATCAACCTATCGTGTGCTAAGATCAAATAATTTGTATGCCTTTGCATCCTCATAATAACCAACAAAAATGTATCACTGACTTTTCTTCTCCATTGATTTACATCGACCATCTGAAATGAATTCCCAAGCCTCACTACTGAATACTCTAAAGAAGGATACATTAGGCTTGCGATGAGACCAAGCCTCCTTAGGAGTCATTATGCACTGCCTTGTGGGGCATACGATTCTAAATATAATTTGTACAATTGATAGCTTCAGCCCAAAATGCTGGTGTCATGGACCTAGACTGAATCATACAATCGGCCATCTCCTTTAGAGTCATGTTCTTTCTCTTTGCCACACCATTTTTTGAGGATTGTAAGGAACCATGCTCGCTACAAAAATCTTGAAATGCTTGATTGACATTCTCCCCCCCATCATCTGTGTGTATCCGTCAAAGAGAAAAACATAATTGCTTCTCCATAAATGTTTTGAAGGTCTTGAAGATGGTGAGTACCTTAGTCTTGAGCTTCAAAAAGTAGACCCATGTGCGTTGAGAAAAATCATCAATGAAGGTGAGCACATACTTATCCCTTGAAAAAAAAGGAGTTGGAAATGACATGAGATCACTATGAACCAACTCAAGGGGTGTGGTTGCTCGACCCAAGTAGGAAAAGGATCTTGATATTTTTTTCCAAGAGCACAACCTTGAAACGCACCACCAGTGCAAGAGATCTTTAGAAGACTAACCACTAAGTTATGTGCATGCATTTGCTAAAGATATCTATAGTTCAAATGCCCAAATCTTTCATGCCAAAGCTTGCTCATTGAATCAGCATGAGCAACAAAACATGAACTTGATGAAGAATCAAAGCCATCAAACTAATACAAATGGTTCTCATGATCAACTATTCATGTAGCAACAACCTTCTCAAGATCCTACAAATCTCTAATAGTCACATTATATGGAGTAAAATCAACTGACTTCCCATCTCTAGAATGGAAAATATGATATATGGAAAGTAGATTCATTGAAATATCAAGAAAAAGAAGAACACCCTTAATGCACCCATCTAGCATCTGAACAGAGCTTATCCCCAAAAATGGAATCTATGAATAGTTCCTAACTACATTCTGAGAAGTGGGAGTATGAATAATGGAATCAAGAAGATCACGTGAATTGGTCATGTGATGTGAAGCACCTAAATCAAGAATCCAACTATCTGAAGATGAATGAATGGCCCATGCTGAAAGAGCTTGTCCTTTGCCCATGGAAGAAGGCTTAGACACTAAAATTTTGTGTTTCCTCATAGCTTCCTCCAAGGCTTGTAGTCTCTTAAAAAAATGAGCCTCATTGTCATAACCCAATTTTATTACATATTTATTTAAATATGAAAAATTGAATTATTGATTAAATTCAATTAAAAAATATATTAAATGGAGATTCTAGAATATTCACATGTTGAATATGAGGAGTTGACTAATGTTGACTTTATGAGATTTTGAAAACTATTTTTTTCTTATATGTCATCAAGAATTGAACATTATTGATCAATTTGCAAGTGCAAGTGTGTGCAGTTGAAGGGTGACACCTATTGAAGGATGAGAACATGGTTGAAGTAGGATTGTTTAGTCGGATTGAATGATAAGCCAGATGGAATTTGGGTGCACACACCTCAGAAGGGCATGATGACTTGCATTTAAATCAAGTTGCATATATCAAAGAATGATAATTTCTTGATTGGAACTATTTTTGTTTTTGAAAATATATGGCTTGTAGCTATAAAAAGTTGTCCATTTAAAACTCTGTGTTTGAAGAAAACAAAATAATATTTCTTTATATATATTGTGATGTTTAAAAATGGTCCTTTGTCATTTTCATGGCCTTTTAGATCTTATTTCATGGTGTTGGAAGTATGCTACTTTGATTTTATATTGTATCATGGCTTGAACATGCGTATTTAGGTACTAAAACTCAAAGAACGACATCTTGTGAAGGTGTTGTGAAGTGTTGTAAGACATTTCTACATTCTTCTAGACTCTATTTAATGCAATTCACCTAAAAATCACCTTTTTACTCATCAACAAGTCCTATTTTGAAGTGAAGCTTTCATGCTCTTCTAGGCATATTTTCACTATTTACACCCTTCTCATGCTTTATTTGGTCTCTTTATGCCCTCATAAGTTGTAATTAAGTGTATTTTTGCATATTATCCTAACAAATAACATTAAACACAACATTTTTCTTGACACACATTTTTAGGTCCTAGGTGGGACCCATTCGCCATGGGTGGCAAATGAGTCCCCCTTGGCCCAAAATTCAAAATATTTCAAATTTCCTTTTGGGATTTTATTCAAAATCACTTAATGTCAGCCTATGATGAGGTATGAATGAATAATAAGGCACAAGAATTGTATAAATAAGTGATTTTCACCTCATTTTACATCTCCTACAATCTTCTCACTCATTCAAGCATTCAATCCTACATTTCAAGCATTCAAGCACTTTACATCAACAATTCAGGCACTTTGAAGCAGCCATTGACATTACTTCATATTTGCATTATCAAGAGTTAGGTGAGTTGATAGCACTTGCATGTTATTATTTTATCTCTCTCTTTCATTTCATTGTATTTTCAAGGGTTTGATTACAAAAGTGGAGTTTGACCAAGACAAACCCCTATTCACTAACCCCTAATCATTTTTCCCTTTTTGCTTGTTTATTTGTAGCCCTTTGTTTTGTAGATTTGATAGGTTATTAGGTGTTGAAGAGTGATTTTCAATTCAACTAGGTGCTTCAAGTCAACTTGATTCAAAATCAAGCTTGGAGAGAGTTATTTGTTTGTTTTCTACAGAGTTGACTTCGGCAACCCGACAAGCAAACATTCTCAGATCTGGTGTTGCAAAATTGTCTCCCAATTTTTTAGGAATTTGGGGGAGGACTAATTCACCACTTATGGAAAATGAGTTCCACCTTAGGACTGGAAGCTTGAGTTTTTTTAGATTTCAGGTCCCGACAGACAGAAACCAGCTCCCGACAGTTTTTCACCAGTAGGTGGACTGATTTGCCACCCTGGGCGAATGAGTCCCACTATGAAAAATCAGTGAATCTCATCAACATCTAGAACACTCTAGAATCATCACACTCTCCCTAGGTGCACTCTGTTTCATCCCATCTCTTTTTGTTCTACATAATTTCTTCATTTAAATAGTTGTTTGCATATCACAATGTGTTTTCAAACATAGTTGTAATTGCACTTTGGCATTCATTTCCAATCATTCAGATTAGTCAATTGAATTTAGTTAAGTTCATTTACATAACATCACATCACACAAATCCTAATTTGAATGAATCATTAGCATTTTTTGCCCTATCTCTCTCTTAGGTGAAAAACCCTAGAAGTGAAAGTGTAGTCCATAGGGTCCCAAAAATCTATGTTTCATATATATAGATGCTCGAATTTGAATTTAAGTTCCATATATTAAGAAAGATTTAATGGAACTCGTAAGCCATAACAAACAATTATAAATGAACATATACATATATACATGTATATATACATAAGATTCAAATACATACAAATAAATATATCTATATATATAAATGTATATATGTGTGTGTATATGCAAATGTAGAAAGTATGGTAAATGAGTATGGAATCATTTAAATAAGCATAGAAATATGAATACATATACTACACACACACACATACACACACACACACACACACACACACACACACATATATATATATATATTCGAATGCATTTTTTAACATATATGTGTCAAATTCAAATGATAATCAGTAGCATACTAATATCGAGTTTATAATTAAAACAAATATGATGAAGGCAGTAAGGCCTACCATAAATTTAATGGAAATAATTGAATTGTGTAGTGGTCGGTGGCAAGGCCATAATGCCTATGCCCTGGGCATGCAAACTTATAGACTATTGTTTCCATTTTTGAACAACACACAGGTAGTGTGGCAAAAAAACATAGGAAAAGGTGGGTCATAGAAAGGAAAAAGTAGAGGAGATTGAAGGAAAATATAGAGGATAGCTTACTCGATTTGATATTGAGGTAATCTAAACCATGCAAGAGATATAAACTTATTTTGTATTCCTATTCTTTCCTTCATCATTATCAAATGATAGCAATTTTATTTTGTATATCGATTGCTTTCATTCTTCTATGAGTACATTTGATAGAAGCCATGGCCTTGGGCCGAATGGCATAGTGTCGACATCTATTGGTCACTATTTTGCAATATATGTATGAAATATTTATTTTAGGAAGCCATGCAGCTAGCTCTATGAGCTAAGTCAAGCCATAGAACAATAAGCTCAAGCAGTTCTTCCTTGAGGCCACTCACATGAGCATGCCATACGATGGCTATTGTATTCTTTGTACACCATTTTATTGTATCTTGCTATGAATAAACAGTGATGGGAATCGATTAAGGATTCCCTTAGAAGAGGGTTTGTAACCCTGTAAATTTCTTTCTTATGATTTTTCACCACCCTAGCGGTTGGCCGAGGCTCATAATGCTTCATGAGTCAGTCTTAAACTCTTGTAATTTGTAAATGTTGAGCCCGTAGGGCTATCAAAAATAAATCCAATGACAATGTAAGTAATTCCTCTTATACTTTATATGGGATTGAATACGATTTGTGGGAAATAAGACACCCCTATGAATATTGTATTTTAATGGAAATTCATATTGAACCCTGATATTGAATGGGATGATAACAACAAATGGGAAGGGTTGTGTTTATTGTTTTTAAGCCTTGAATGTATGAAGGCTATCTTGCTATGAAGTAGACCCCGTTCAACGAGGATGATGGAATAAAAACCATGTTGAAATGAAATCAAGGCCAACATGTAGAATACCCTTGCATGCATGGTAATAAGACAGTAAATTACATAGGGAGAATTTCAAATATATTTATGATGGTCTTGACCATTGGGAAATGGTTAACTCAGAGTAACCATAGTTCAATGTTATAGCCTGTTAGGGAAGATTATTTTTATGAATATTGGAATACTGTCCTTATGTATGTTATAGGGCATATATTTTAGTTCAATGTTTTTTGTACAATGAGAATGAATCATACTATTTCTTCTAATTGTTAGTGAATCATATGCTTGTAAAAGTGATCATTTCTTATAAGAACAACTAGAGATTTGTAAATAGAGCAATGATACTATTGATTTTTCATAAAACTGACTTGTAGAAAAGAGAATATGAATGTTCTATTGCATTACAACTCTATTTGATTTATAAGTGTTAAAATGATGAATGCGCATATGTGAGCAGCATGCTTATATCTGTATAGTAGGAAAAATATTTCTTCTACTTAAGCCAAGAATGTACATAAACAAATAGCTGGTTTTGTAACTGTTTAGTAGGAAACATTAAATGTATGTTCAACAGTATGTACGAAATTGTAAGGCATGTATTTTTCACTTGACAATGAAAGGTCAAATAGAATACTATCTATATTCACAAATCTGAAATAATAAATTTTTCAAAATGTATGCACAAACTCAAACATTAGTAGGCACATATATGTGTATGCACATAGATGTCTATGTACATACACATACTTGTGACATACCTTTTTTTGTTTTTCTTTTAGTACTTTCATTTTAATGGAAAAATGCTTGAGATGAAAGTAGATTAGTCATAAGAATGAAGTGACTGAATGATGAAATACTTCGTGAATCATTAAAAAAAAATCTCAAATTGAGCTTTCTTTACATTTTGATAGACATTTATGACGGAAGTAAATTGAATATTGAAACAGAATAGTGATAGGTATTATTTGACAAGAGCATTTATGGGTAGTTGTTGCTAGAGGGTAGATATCTATTTAGTAGAAAGTTACCTTCCAGGATGGGTGCCGAAATGGAGTAAAAAAGAATAGGTTTTCTTTACTAGAACCTATTGTTTTCTATCGTTGCAACACACTTTTATGCTTGGCCAAGAAATATTGTTAATTATGTATGCATGAATGAACTCTGTGATTTCACTCTCTATCGTTCCTAGCATAGATCTTGCACTTTATTTTCTAGCATACACATAGAAATTGCATGTTGATGTTGGGTACACACCATATTCCACCTTGTAGGTTGTTCTCTTGCTAAACTTTTCGTACAAGGTTGGGCATTCTTCAAGTCGGAAGAATATCGGGGAAGCGTAAGCTTCGTGGTTGGGCGGTAAATTGCTTCAACCATGTTCTTATCCACTAGTGGAGGTGAGCGAAGAAGAAGAACCTTAGTGTTCACCAGACTAATATAGTTTATGATGTAACTCAATGTAACTATCATTTATGTACTTCATGATAAATGTACAGTGAAATGATATTATGGCCTTAAGTGCCAAGTGAACATGATATTGTAATTTGACTTTTAAAGTGAATATAAGAATATTTGACTCTTTTTAAATAGACATACATGTAGCTATATAATTGACTTTAGCCACTAGTTATGTGTCTTTATTTTGGAGTATATTCATGTGTCATTTACAATAATATTTATTAAGTAATAATTAAGGATAGGTTATTACATTTGGTATAAGAGCTTAGGGTTCAGCTCTAGGCCTTTTTGAGTCTACCATGGCTGACTAGGGTAGTTGACCCTTGACCCAAAACTAGAAGTCTTGAGAATTGACCGAACCTGAATTGAATGTAGGAATGTGAAGGTCAAAAGAAGGACGAATAAAAGGGAAAATTGTTAGAACCCCATGCAAGAATGATGTAATGGTAGGAAATTCCAAGGAAAAGTTTCCAATGATGATGAAACTCTAGTGCAAGCTCTTATGCGACTCAAGCTAGAGAGAGGCTTAAAGATTGAGGAGCAGTGAACACCTAAAATCAAGAAGCCTTCCACAATCCAGGACTGGCCTTTAGGGTGTCGACCTAATGCACCCTTGTTGAATAAAGAGGAAAAGGAGGGCCTATGCGCTCAACCATCCTCATTTGTAAAATCTAATGTAAACTCGGATGATGACCTAGAGGAATGTCCTCTAACTGACACCGAGAAATAAAAATGATGTAACCTAAAGTATATTGTGAATAAGGGTCTATTGACTCACCCTAAATATAAATGAAATTTAATGATATTTTGGTGTGCTCAAAGGAAGACTCTAAAATGTGTGTACTTTGCATGAATGTGTATGTCTACTATGTTAAAAGATGTGTGCATATGAAAATTTTAAGATGTAACATAAGAATGTTTATTCGTAGAACCTTGCGTTGAGATGCGATGAATGTGATTGTGTTGCAAGATAAGTGTGAGATGTCATGGTGACCACCAAGCAAGACAGGGGTGGTAGTGTTTCTGATAATGGACCAAACAAGAGGTTGGAGAAAATTTTGGAGCTTCTTAACTGGCAAGAGTCTGCATGGATCTTATTAAGCAAGAAGTTTGAATGGCATGCAAGGACTGGGACCACAAGAATGCAGAAGGAAATCAAGGAAATGATGGTCTAGGGGTAGGTCCACAAGGGAGAATTAAGGAGGAACTTGGAAAATACCTCAAAAGAGTAGCACCACCCAAGTTCGATGGTAAGGCCATCAGAACTGGAGCTGAATCTTGGATTATAAAGATGGAAAAATACTTTGAGCTCTGTAATCTTTCTGAACAAACCAAGGCGGTACGTGCTACATATCAGCTCTCAGGTGAAGCAACAACATGGTGGGATAATGAGAAGTTGCAACAAAACCTACAGCCTACTGAAATCACTTGGGAACTCTTCCTCCAAGGTTTTAGGAAGAGATGGCTACCACAACTTTTCTTTGACAAGAAAGTGATAAATTTTAGAACTTGACCTAGGGAATTATGATTGTGATTTAGTATTGGGAAAAGTTCATAAAATTGTTGAAGTATGTGCCTCAGTATCAGGGGGATGAACGGTTTTGTATCCAAAAATTTAATGGGACTCATACCCCACATAGGAGTTGAGGTGGACATGCACAAGCCTCAGACCATGAATGAAGTCTTTTAGAAAGCCACCAAATAGGAACATAAGTTGCGACAGATATCAAATCTTTGTAGCGATTCAAGTTGTAAGTCTCATTATAGGAAGAATAAATTTCATAAGGGAGACAAGAGCCATCTAATTCATAACCTCAAGAGGGGAACGGAATTAGAAGACATGGGTGAAGATGGTAATGGTGGAAAGAACAAGAAAACAAATAAAGGAAAAGGTAAGGACGATCAAAGGAAAAAGGGCTTTAAAGAGGACAAGCTTGGGGGGCGTAAAGGACATCAAGATGGATGCTATACTTGTGGGAGTGATCATTATGTCTCAAATTTTCCTTAGCGGTTGAAGGTTCGAAGGGCAGGAAGCTGCCAACAAACTCACTAGATCCACGTTACTATGGACAACAGACAGGCAAAATACCAGGCTTTGCCAATCTAGCTAACGGGTAAGCTTTATAGCCAATTTGTCACTATCTTAATTGATACTGGAGCTACTGAATGTTTTGTAGATCCTAGAATTATATCTAAGATACCCATTAGACCTAGGTAGATGGAAAACTCATGGATAGTCCAGAATGGTAATCGAGCAGAGTGGAGGGTAGATACCTATCTCCTTTGTAGTGAGTTAGAGCTTCCAACTTTTCAAACTCAGGTAAACTTGTATGTGGCACCCTTAGGCTCATATGATGTGATTTTGGGAATAAATTGGTTAGTTGAGCATAAATCTAGATAGTGAATTGTGAGGATAAGGTAGTAAATTGCCTGGATGATTACGAAAACCCAATTGAGGTTTGTGGAATGCAGAGACACTTAGAGCTTAGATAGATTTCCACAATGCAGCTTAAGAAGGCTCATCGAAAGGGGTGTGTGATTTATGTAGTGCATGTTAGTAATCTAGACAACAAGGAGCCATATTTAGATGACTATCCTATTCTCAAGGAGTTCCAGGATGTATTTCCCGAAGAACTTAAAGAATTTCCTCTGAAGCGACAATTCAATTTTTCTATCGACCTAGTCCCAGAAGCTAAGCCTCAATCCAAGGCACCCTATTGAATGCCCACTATAAAATTTTATGAGTTGAAGGCCCAACTAATGGAATTTTTGGACAAGAGACTCATAAGATCCAGTGTGTCCCCTTGGGAAGCGCCGATTATTTTTGTGAAAAAGAAGGATGGGACCTTGCATATCTGCATAGATTATTGGATCTTGAACAAGGTTACCATCAAGAACCAGTATCAACTCCCAAGGATTAATGAATTATTTGATCAAATGAAGGGAGCAATGGTGTTCTTCAAGATAGATCTCAGATCGAGGTACCATCAACTAAGGATTAAGGAAGAAGATTATCTGGAGACTGCATTTAGATCTTGGTATGGACATTATGAGTTCACAACAAGGTCCCTTTTGGTTTAACCAATGCACCGACAACCTTCATGAACCTTATGAATAGTGTTTTTAGAGACTACTTGGATGACTTTGTCTTGATATTCATTGACGAAATCCTAGTCTACCCAAAGACTGTTGAAGAACATGATAGACATTTGAGAATAGTTTTTCAACAATTAAGAGCGAGGAAACTCTTTGGTAAGCTATCCAAGTGTTCCTTCTATCAATATCGAGTGTAGTATTTGGGCCATATAATTTTAGCTAAAGGAATCTCTATATACCCTGAAAAGATTAAGGCAATCGTGGAATGGCCAGTGCTTCAAAATGTGTTAAAAGTTTGTAGCTTCATGGGCCTTGCAGGATACTATAGGAATTTTGTGCAAGGGTTCTCCCAGATTGAATCTCCTATTACCACACTCCAAAGGAAAGGAACACAGTTTGAATGGACTGAGAAATGCGAGCATGAATTTTGACTCCTGAAGGAGAGGCTCACAACAGTGCCAGTGCTCACTATGCCTGATCCTAACGAGAGATTTATAGTAATCACAGATGCCTTCGAAGAGGGATTGGGAGCAATATTAATGCAAGATGGATGTGTGGTGGCATATGAATCAAGGAAGCTCAAGCAACACAAAGAAAACTACGAGCCCCATGACTTGGAATTGGCGGCCATAGTTCACACCTTACAAATGTGGAGGCATTACCTTTTAGGGAAGCAATTTGGACTCAAGACAGACCACTTGGGGTTGAGATGCATATTTACCCAACCAAATCTTAATGCACGGTAGAGAAGGTGGCTAGAATTCCTTAGCGAGTATGACTTTGGAATTGAATACATAATAGGGAAAGAGAATAGAGTGGTTGATGCTCTTAGTAGATGAAGACATATGACAACCATGATCTCAACAAGGTCTAATTTGAGGCAACAAGTAATTCAAAAAAATTCAGGGGATAAGCACTATGAAAGAGTGAAGAACACCCTAGCAGAAAATCCTTCGGATCATCAATTTGATGGGTATGAGATTGAACCAGATGGAATTTTGAGATACCAAAGAAGAATGTATATTCCCAACTCTAGAGAGCTGAGAAAGCTGGTTCTGGAAGAAGTTCATAATGCACCCTATTCAGGACACCACGGTGTGTCTAAGATGATCGCAAATTTAAAGACTCTGTATTTTTGGCCAAGACTCAAGAAGGATGTAGTGGAGTACATAGCTAGATGCTTGGAGTTCCAGCGAGTCAAGGTTGAGCATGCATTGTACCTAGCCAGTTTATTGTATCCTCATGACATACCTAAGTATAAATGGTAGGTGATCAAAATGGATTTTGTACAGGGGTCATCGTTGAGCAAGAATAAGCATGATGTTATCTTAGTTACATGATTGATAAGTTGACTAAGGTTGTTCACTTCATTTCAGGAAACCTTAAGGATGGATCATTGACCCTGGCTAAAAAAATTGTCTAGGAGATCTTTCGTTTGCATGGAGTTCCAGAGACTATCATTTCTGATAGGGACACATGGATGACCTCAAGGTTTTGGATGACCTTGAATGCAACATTGGGGACTAAATTGAATTTTAGCTCGGCTTATCATCCTTAAACTGATGGGACGATAGAGAGGGTGAATTAGGTAGTCAAAGATCTCCTTTGAATTTATTGTATGGACCAACAGTATAGGTTGGAAGAATATCTACCCTTGGTAGATTTTTCTTACAATAAATCCTATCATACCTCCTTAGGCATGGCACCATTTGAGGCCTTGTATGGGTGGAAGTGTCGAAGCTCCATCAGTTGGGATAAAATGGAGGAAAAGATCTTAGTAGGACCTAAAATGCTTAAGGAAATGGAAGAGCAAATGTGGGTCATTAAGAACAGATTGAAAGTGGTGGAAAACCGACAAAAGAGTTGCGCTGAAAAGAACCGAACTCAGAGGCAGTTCGCAGTAGGGAACAAAGTTTTCTTGAGAGTTAAACCTCATAAGAGTTCTATCACTTTTGGGAAGTCTTCCAAGTTAGCCCCAAGATATGTGGGATCGTTTGAAGTCTTGGAAGTGATTAACCCAGTTTCCTATAGACTAGCTCTACCACCTCCTCTAGCTCAACTTCATAATGTGTTTCATGTTTCTTTGCTAAAGCCATATCATCCTGATGTGACTCATGTACTTGATTGGCAATCCTTGTAGGTACAAGATCCAGGAGTGGTGCTAGTGGAGCCAATTAGAATATTGGATAGGTGCAACATTAAGTTGCGGAGCAGAGATATTTCTCAGTATAAGGTCCAATGGGACCAATACTCAGAGGATAGTGCTACTTGGGAGGATGTGGAAGAAATAGAACGCTCCTTTCTACACTTTCTTTCTTGAAAAGAAACTCAGTGATTTTATTGAAAGTTTTGGATTGAGATACTATGATATCTCATCCTTTAAAATTTTGATGTTGAAATAGACATATACTTTGAAATGATGTTGAATAGACATATATTTCATGAGATGTTGAAATAGACATATTTTGAAATGATGTTGAAATAGACATAAGGTGCATGTTTAAGTATGTCATTTTGTGAGAAAGCAATATAAAGATGCTTTTAGTTGAGCCCTTACGAGGTCTAGCTTCGATAAATCCTACCATTTTAATCAATTGTTCTTCATCGATATCTTTTATTTTTTCATCATCCATGTCGATATTCATCACATCATTCTTTGTTTCACTAGCTTTGACAAATGAAATAGTGTGCTTAGGCATGGGATTGGTAAAGATTTGTAAATTTTGGTTAGGAGGGGCTACAGACTTTTACCTTGATCATTCACACCTCTGATTTGAAGTTGATTATTGTCAATAAGGTCTTGCACAAGATGTTTAAGATGCTTACAATATTTCGTACCATGTCCATTTTGTTGATGATAATGGCAATGAGTGTTTCATTGAAATCCTTTGGGAAATGGTATATTAGGATCACTCTCTCTAACAAGAGGTAACATAAGCATGTTCTTTTCGATAAGTTGCAACATGATATTATGAAGGGTATCAGGTAAAGGAGTGAACTCTCTATCCCTATCTCTAAAAGAATTTGTCATTTTTATAGCATCCACTTGATTATTATTTTGTTGACTTGTTTGAGGGGAATTCAGTTGTAAAAATCCCTTATTCTACTTCTTGAAAGGTTGATAGCTATTTTGAGTTGTGGATTTGGACTTTTCAAGACGATTAGGGGGATTTTTCGCATCACAATTGCAAGTCGAATTTTAATAATCATGAAGGGTTGTACATAACTGTGTGAAGGATGAAAATATCATTTCAAGTTTGTTTTGGAGTTTTTTTTGTAAGTTGGCGATAAACATTCTTTGAAGGTCAGCGTCATGAATCTTAATGTTTACTTGTGAATAAAGTGTTTGGTATCTTGCTATGAAACCAGTCACTTTCTCATCCTCTTTTTGTTTGCATGTCATTAAATTAGCTAGGGTCATCTTGGGACCCATGTGAATATGGAAGTGGTTGTAAAAGGCATCAACAAGTTGGGTATGTGCAGGATCATGATGGGCCAAAAAGTGGCAATATGATGGGTATTTGTAGGGTATGTGGCTGACAAATTTTTCGTTACCCAAAATCGATGAAACGAAAAGGGGTTTTAAAGGAGATTCTCAGCTTTCTACCATATAAATTATTCTTTACTTTGAATTTAATAAATAATTATTATTCATTTTCTATTTGAATTATGACTAAAGTGTTAATTGATAGGCTGATTGAAAAACATCTATAGCTTTCAAACAATACAACATTTTTAAAATCCAAAACATGCATCACATTCTATGCTTCACATATTATAGGATTAAAAAAAGAAAAATTGAATTTCATGAAGTTTTGACCAAGTTAAGGTGGTCAGACATACAAGCTTTTATATTTTTTAAAAGTTGTAATAAAAAATTCATAATTAATTATTTACTTGGAAAAAAATTACAAAAAAATATGCATCACATCCGGACACGAGTCCTCTACTTATTTTTAAAATATTACAAAAAAATATTATCATTTTATTGTGGTTAGGGTGGATAGACAAACACCTACTTCTTATTTTTTCCTTGAAATTTAAGTACTACTGCATTGAAATTTCAAATTTTCACCAAATAGATTTTTTTTTCTTAAATAAGCCTAGTCGTTTAGAAACTAAATTCAATTTGCTATAAATTCTATTCTTATAGATTTTTGAAATAATATAGATAACTTATTCAAATTTTTACGTCAAGTTTCCTAATTCTAATTTTTCTGAATTTTTTGCCACTTAAGGGCTTATTTTTTCCATGATGATCCTGCACATACCCAGTTCATTGAATGAACCAATTGAATTATTTGGTAAAGAAGAGAACCACTCTAAAGAAGTATCCTTCAAGGACCTAGGGAATAGCTTAGTCAAAAGTTTATCCTCAAAAATGAAATCACTACATAAGGTTGTAAATGTTGAAACATGGCTAACAGGATCTCCTTTCCCACCATATTTCTTGAATCTGGGAACTTATATACCTTGTGGCATTTGTGCTCTTAGTATGTCCAAAGATAGTGGATTGGATTTGATGTATTGTGAAGGCTGACTGTTGTTATTTTTTTTGTTGAATGGATGACATGGTTTGCAAAAGTGAGTTAAGGAGAGGATCATTATGATTGTAATATTGAGGGGAATAAGGTAGAGTAGTGTATGCATGTAAAGGGCTAGTGAATTGTAAGTTGGTAAAGGTTCATGGCTGAGGGGATATTGTATTTGAATGCACAAAGGTAGAAGGAATTCCTACAAGAATACCTAGAAGGAAGTGTACACAGTGCTAGTGGGTATGATTGTTGTGGTTGGTTGAAAGGTTACAGTAGGTTGAAAAGGTTGTTGTAGGTTGAAGGGTTGTGATAGGTTGAAAGGTTATTGTAGGTTGAAGGGTTGTCGTAGGTTGAGTACTAGTGTATGTAGGAATGGACATCGATATTGTAGAAGATGGAATTGGAATTCCACCTTGGCTTTGAGTAGACCCCAAATCTTGAGTACAAGTGGTGATGGTAGGGATGGTGTTAATAAGCACATTGGCTATAGGGAGTGGAGTCATGGGAAATGAAGTATGCAAACTATGAGCCATACAGGGTTGATCATCAACACTATTAGAAAGAGAGCTAGAAAATCCAAGATCCACGATGAGTGAGATATCATAGGATGACATGAGCCTCAAACTATGTCTTACAATAGTATTTCTAATAGGACATCATGTTGTAAAGCTCATACAAGTTTTACAAACCTAATGTGCAAATCCAAAATGCAAGGAAGAAATGCAATGACATAGAATGAAATACAATTTTAAGATGCTACACAATGCAATTTACTAATTACACAATGTAATAAACTAAAAATGAAATGTTGTAAATGCAATTTTGAATGTTGACAATGCACCAAATGAAGCAAATTAAGCTATATGCAATGAATTTGATGAAATAGAAAATTAGAAAATTGAAACAAGAAAGTAACAGCAGCAAATAGAAGCCTAGAATTGAGATTTAAATTACTAGAAAATTCAAATAAGGATCTATCAAGGACTCATTCACCAGTAAGGGCGAATGGGTCGTAGATAAGGACTTTTGAAATGTTTTGACCGATTTCTAAGTGTTTTGCAATGCTTTTCAGATGCCAAAAAGTTTAGGTCAAGCCTGATCAGGGACTCATTCACCAGTAAAGGAAAATTGGTCCTTGATTAGGGTTTTTTAACTATTTTTGAATGATTTTTAAGCTTTATGCAATTTCTTGCAATTCCAGGTATGAGATAGTAACTTTTAGTTTCAGATTTTATGGAAATGCAATGTGAAAGTGTAACAAAATGATGAATGCAAAGACCTAATTTGAAATGCAATGTAATTTTGATTTTTAAAGGAAAATGTATGCGATCTAAATAGTATGCAAAATGACTGATTTATTTTTGTATTTTTCAAATTTAAGAAATGTAAAACAATACAATTCTAAACCCTAAATGAGATGCAAGTTTGAATGCAAAGAAAGAAACCCTAAATAAGATCTAATTCAATGCAAATGAATGCAAATGAATGTAAGATCTAACCTAGGATGAGAAGAAAGACTCCAAGATCAGAAAATTACAATATTCAATAGGTCGGGTTCACCAAAATGAAACATAAAAAATAGGGTTTATCACCAAGGTGAATCAAGACGATAAACCATTATGTTTTTCTAGGGATGTTTCACTCAATTATGAAGACCAAAATTCATAAATAACAATAAAAAATGATTCCTAACTATTATAGCAACTATGAGGGAAGTTTTGAGAGGCTAGAATGGTATGTACCTTGTTGCAAGAAGGTTGTTTTTAGGTCACAAAGGACTCATTCGCCTTTAGTGGCAAATGGGTCCCTATTAGGGTTTCTAAAACTAAGATATGGGTTTTGTTCCTTGATGTATGCACTCTCAGATCCTTGATTTTGAACTCTCGAAATTCAGAAACAAATTTTGTAGCCTTCTTTCTGTGTTCTTGCAATATGAATGACAATTTTGCAACTTGACAACTTTGACAATTTTGCTTCAAACTTGTTCTCCACTTGATCTTTGACCTATGAACCTGCAAACAGACATTGAAGAGGAGAAAAAATTGTTGATTGTTAGTGAATAGGGGTTTGCCTAAGTCAAACCCCTTTTAGGTAATTAAACCAAATGATGAAATAATGAAATAAGGACATGAAGCATGAAATATGAAATGATGATACCTTGGAAGTTGTCTTGGAATGTAAATCTGCAAACTAACATGAAGTGGCCATGAAGAATGTAGATCTTGATCTCAACTTAGATGTGAAACAATGCTTGCAAATAGATCCCCAATGCTACATCAATAACATAAGCTCAACAACATGCTTGAATGCACTATGCCTTTGACATGATGAAATGATCTTGTATTGCTGCAATAAAACTTCACTAATCTTCCTTTGAATGCCTTTGAAATGCTCTTGTGAACTCTATAATGCTTTTTCTCTTGATCTCATGAAGTCACATAATTTTTCTAGGAGAAACAATGTGAATTAACCCCATATTTATACTAAATCTAGAGATTAAGCCTAAAATTCAAATAATTCAAGCCGACAACAGATCTAGGATTAAAAATCATTATGATCCTACCACAATTAAATTCAAAAAGGGGTGTCCTATGTGAGGAGGACCCATTCGCCACTAAAGGTGAATGGGTCCTAGCACAACTTCCTAGGACCATGTTTCGAGGGAATGAAATAACATCAAAAACCCATTTCAAAAATGCTAAGAAAGGGGTGTCCTATGTGGAGAGGACCCATTCACCAGTAAAGGCGAATGGGTCCTAGCACCATTTTTAGGACCTCAAATTTGTCAAATTAAATGTCATGCACTATCATTATTGAGTGTCGAGATAGATCCTTCGAAAAGTGTAATTAAGAGGGCTTGAATTTGAATTAAAGGGGGGCCGATTAAGCTCAATTAAGCACAATTAATTAATGAAACCATAGATTAGTGTGAAAGTGTAATACAACACTTTACAACACCCTAACTAAGGTACAATTTAAGTGCATTTTATTTAAAAGGGCCCCTAGATTCAATGTGAATGTGTACAACACATTACAACACTAAATCAAGACATTATTAGGTTAATTTTATATCATGTATTCCCAAATTAAGTGTGAAAAGGGGTTTTTTTTTCTACACTACACTACCCCAATAGTTGTACACATAAAAATAGTGTTTTTCACTATGACAATAATACTTGTTTAAGTAAGCATCTTATTTTATAAGACACACTTATAGTGAATAGTTTTGATATTTTATTTAAAACAAAAAATTATTTATTTCACGTGTTAATGTGTATTTATGTTTTTTTTATATAACATTCATAGTTTTCCATGTGTTCGAGTATGGGTCAATCTTGACCAACATTTGGTTATTTTTTTTATCTACATGTAGATTAATTATTTACAATATATAGTAATATAATATAACAAGAAGTGGACCCCCCGCACCTAGAGACCCCCTCTTCAAAGAAGTTCTACATGTGCATAATGAATTTGCAACCACAAATTTATCGAAGTTAAGAATCATTTATAATAAAAAAACACTTTAACTCCATAAACAAATAGAAATACTTTTGAGGCTTCTCAACTATTTAATAATTAATATATCAGATTTCCACAATATGATCAATATTTAATAATTAAACTGCCGTAATATTTGAACTTTTGAGTATTTAACTAAGGGGAAATGTCTGATAATATTTGATAGGGTGTCATAAAATTTTATTGATGTTCAGTGTAATTTGATTGACAGATTGGCTTATCCCCAGAGACGTGATTGATATGACCTGTTACCGACTACGCCGGTACGTACGGCGACCCACATGAAATGCCAGAGTAGCACACATATTAAACAGTACGGTCTCTGAGTTTCTCTGTCCACGTGGCGTCAAAGTCATCGTTCACATGGGAGTTTGGGTAAATTTCAAAGATTCCACGAAAAACAAATACACGTGATTCTGCTTTCTCTGCCACTTGGTACGAGTCCGGACATCCCACCATTAAAGTGCACGGAATATAAAAACAAAAATACGGTTTACGTGCTGGACTGGAATTCTATATTTTGCATAAACCACCTTTAGCTTTTGGTTGAATAAAATGCAACCAAGAAGCAAATTTATAACCAACTTTACCTTCCCAATTTAATCACAAATATTAGTGAACAATATCATTTAAATCCTCATAACCCTTCTTAGAAGACATCCAACAACAAGAGTAATAAATATGAGAAGCACAACTTGAATCTTGTCAGCATGAAATAAAAATTTGTTCCCTTGAGTCAAAATTATATTTTTTAACTTAGAAATGAACCAATTCTACATATATGAAAAAGTAACTCCCAAACCAAAAGGAATGCCTAGGTAACAAGTGTTCTATCCATGTTTGATATGTATCCAATCTTTGGGAATCCATTACAACACCGAATCAGACTGAACCATGAAAAATTCAATCTTGTGATCTGAGCTAACTTTGAACCAAAAATTAAGCAATTATTATTAATTTCTTCTTTAGAGTTTTGAAGGAAAAGTATACTATCATCAACAAAATGAGAATGAAGCACAACTGCATCGTTGGGGATGGAAATTCCCTTTATCAAATTTATTTTATTATATTTTTGTAACAAGTACCTGAGTGCATCAACATTAAGAACATACAAGAAAGGAGCTAATGGACACCCCTACCTAATTGATTGTTGCAAAGGAAATTGATCAGACAAAGAGTTACTAATTACCAGTTAGGCATTGGCATCTTTGAAAAGCATCTTAACATGTGAACAAATCTTAGGTCCAAAGCCCAACCATTGGAGCATCTTAAGGATAAAGCTCCAGTGCATTCTATCATGGTCTTTATCAAAGTCTAGCTTGACCAACAATGCATTTTTCCCCGATTGTTGAGCCCATGAACACTAGTTTCTCAAGCCAAAATTAAGTTATCAAGAATAAATCTATCATCAATAAATCTGGTTTGTTTCGATCTAACAATCCCTTTTACCACTGGTTTCATCCTTGTAGCTAAGGCTATAAGGATAAAATTAAATCTTTAACTTTATAAGGGTCAATTAAGTTAAAGATTCAATTTTTAGAGTATTTATGTATTTGGTAATGGAAGTTATCATATACCATACACTCCATGATGTTATTCCACTCGATTTCCTCTAATCTTGGCATACACAGACCGAACATGTCTATCCAATTTTGTTTAGATGTTTTCCACCTCCCTATTTTGCATCTAATATGAATCAAGCTAATTCTTAGCTGGGCTATTAGCATTTTAGCTTATATTTTATTTTCGTTTTTATATAGTTTTTTTTCTCATGGTCACATGTGGGAACAAATTGATAGACATAATATTATATTTTCCATCCAAGTTATTTTTTCACATGACTACTTTGACTTTCTCTTACACACCTTTTGATTTCCATATTAGTGTTTGAGCACTCTTACATATTAATTATCATTACTTCATCCACTTTGTGTTTTAATTCATCCATTTATTACTACTTCTATTTAAATTTTTGTATGCTACTATTTTAAACCAACGGTATCCTTCCATGTTCTCTATGTATATACTAATTTTTTTTATGAATTTATGCTTTTTATTTATTTTTAAAAATGGTTTATATACCATGTTTTGATAATTGGTGACAATGTTTGATGTAGTCTTTCATCAAAATCTCCCTTCTCATCCCAAAATTTAAAACATTATTCAATGTGTTCCTTACGACTAATAGTTCCATCATAGTCTCTAATACAATCTCTGTTGAGATTATGGATGCGTAATCGCTGAAGCTCCAGAATCTTCAATAAAGGACCTTTGCCATGAAAGATAATCAACCACAAAGGAAAGTGCTGCAACTATGGAATGTTGAATAAAGATTCTATGTTGATATGATATGATGTGATGATATGTTACAAATGAACAAAATGCCTGATTATATAGGCAAAAGAGAAAACCTAAGATGCAAGAGATGTTGCCATGTGTCATGATCTAACAACATGTGAACCCTATCTAGGAAATTATTAAATGTTGAGATAAGTTCTAGAAGGACAACTCATCTTCTAGAAGGAATCTTATCCCTACAAACATGGAAGGTAATATTACCCCATTTATTAAATGATTTATTAAAATCTAACCTAGGACTAAATGATGCATGACCTAAGTTAACTTATGCTAGTGTAATTATTAATTTAATTACACTAACAATCTCATTCCACTTCTTCCTCTACGTAACTAGTTTTTTATTAGTATTTTTAACACTTTCCAAGTTGGTATGTTAGGATTATGAGTATTCCACCATCTTTCTACACTAGATACTAATGTATCATCCTAAGATAATTTTATAAGGTCCTCTCCCTCAAATGTTTTCTCTATATCTTGTATTTGTCCTAGTAAGTCCCTTACCCCAAAATAGTGAGGTAAAATGATATGAGATATCCCTCTTATAATGAAATGAGTCATAGGGGTTTGTGATGTTATTACTTCCATTTGTCTATTGTTTTATGTTAGTTGCAATTTAATTGTGTTGGTTGTAGCATTGTTCCCAAATTTTAAAACATTTTTCAATGTGTTCCTTATGAATAATAGTTCCATAATAGTCTCTAATACAATCACATTCCACTTCTTCCTCTAAGTAACTAGTTTTTTTATTAGTATTTTAACACTTTCCAAGTTGGGATGTTAGGCTTATGAGTGTTCCACCATCTTTCTACACTAGATGCTAATGTATCATCCTAAGATGATTTTATAAGTTCCTCTCTCTCAAATTTTTCTATATAGCTTGTATTTGTCCTAGTAAGTCTCTAACCCCAAAATAGTGAGGTAAAATGATATGAGATATCCCTCTTATAATGAAATGAGTCTTAGGGGTTTTTGATGTTATTACTTCCATTTCTCTTTTGTTTTATGTTAGTTACAATTTAATTGTGTTGGTTGTAGCGTTGTTCTCTTTTTTGTAAATTTTTCTAAGACCATTCACTTTCCTAATCCCTAAAACTCTTCTAGCCTTTATCTTTGGCTTATTTAAAATATAGGCTTCTATTGAATATTCACTATTAGTACTATAATGGCTCTCATCTAACTCAATCTCCCCTTTTGATTTTTGATTTTTGTTTATTTCTACTATGAGAATTATTCCTAAAGAGTATAGGTCTTTCTAGTTTTCTTCATCCCCACATCTTCTTCTTGTGTTACTTCTTTTTTATGTATACATCACTCATGCCACTATATAAAGGGTATGCGAGTTCTATCTTATCCTTGTCACGAAGAATTAATTCCTATTTTCTAGAGTCAAAATACTCCATCATAATTTGCACCCTATCCTATCCTTGCCATATTTTCTTGTAGTGTAGTTATTCTTAATTCCTCCTTGATTTCCATCTTCATCACTTGTGGACCTACCACACACTATCATTAGAACAAGGATATAACTCTAGGATTGCCATATAAATGCTAAGATGCTCTTGGGGAGAATTGATTCTTGGTCTCCAACATGAGAACCAAGTGTTCTTACAACCCCTTTAACACTTATGTCTTGACGGTATCTATTTAGAAATCCCTATTATTTTAGGAAAGAGGAAGGAAAAATAGCCAATAGGTATAAGTGTCATCATCTAGGATGTATTCATAATCAACCAGACTCTTGGTGAGAATTAAAACCTTTGAAAATAGGCATACAAAGTGGTTTATTTAAAATGAGAAAAAAGATAAAGACTATATTAATAAAAAAAACAAAGTTTAGTCATGTCTAGCCAACTCATTTACACTTCAACATAAATACTATTCTTCATAAATGTTGGTCCAAACAAAGCTTAAAATAGTTAAATTAGATTATGAGGACTTGTTACACTATTGATTAGGGTCATACCATTTTTTTAGCTAAGTTATCATGATTAGTGGGATCTATTTTGTCAAAATCACACTAATGTTATCAATTAAGGCTCATGGATAAATTAAGAATTTACATTAGTTAGGTAATGATGAAAGTAAATAGTTGATGGGTTATTCTTGATTTGATCGACTTTTATCTCTAAGTGTACAACCTCTACCAAGTCTTAAGCATTGTTTCCTCTTAGAATATAAGGACGTATCTTATTTGGTTTGCATGCAAAAGTGCTAAAACAATTGGCCAACTTGACCTTTCATAGGAAAACCTTTAAAGAGATTTCTCAAACATCATCTCACAACTAGGTGGCATGGGTGTGTTGACTAGGTTTGATCAAACCAATCTTTAATCTAATCTATGTGATTTTCAAGTGTTACTTAGTTTGGCCAAAAGTGTGCCACAATTAGATGCTTTTACCCATAAACATGTTAAAAAATAGTATAGTTTTATGCAAAGTCAAGTCTTTTGCCCTATGACTCTTGTATCTTAAAGAATCATTCATTATAAAACCACTCTAACTCATCCATAAATAAATAAGAAATGTTTTCACACTTATCAACTATGTATTAAGATGTTTATAGTACTATAACATCTGATATTTTTCTCTCAACTTCCTAATTGTTTAATACCATGTAATTTTTTATTGCATTATTTCATTAAAAAAAAAACTATTTAATTTAATATGCAACTCTCTTGCCCTCTACTTCCTATAATAGATTAATCCTAAACGTGAAAAAAAAAAACTGAAAACTAAAAGCAATGCCCACTAACTAGGTATTTAATAGTTTAACTGGCGTAATATTTGAACTTTTTGACTATTTAATAGTAAAACTGAGGGGAAATATCTAAACTTCAGTCAGGTAATATTTTATCACGCGTTTACAGAATCAGATCATAGTTGATTTGATGTTCAAAATCTGTAATTGGTAGGTATACAACCATTTCACGATCCACAGATTGGCTTATCCCCACAGACACGTGATTCATATGCCTTCTTATCAAAGTGTACGGCACGTTCTTACGGAACTAATGGCTGTACGTACGGCGATCCAGAGTGGCACACATGGTTGGTGAAATCAACGGCCGTCGATGCCTCCGTCAACTGGATTTCTCTGTTTGCGTGGCGTCACAATCACGATTCATATGGGAGTTTGGGTAAATTTGAAAGATTCCATAACAAAACAATTAAACAACTTGTTTACGTCGATGATTGTATCTTTGCATGTCTACTTGTGTAGCACCACGTGATTCTGCTTTCTTTGCATGTCTACTACGGAATATGACAAGTTTTGAAAGATGGAACATCCCACCATTAAAATGCACGGAATACTTTATGTAAAACAAAAATATTCTTTACGTGCTGGACTAGAATTCTATGAGTAAATGGAAAAGGGAACGGGAAGGATGAATTTTGATTGTTGTGGATTATAAATTTTTGAGATGAATTTTCATTTTTTTCTATTTATTTTTCTTGGAAATTCGTTCATTTCGGATCTTCTCATGATTAGAAGTTTCAATGTCTGATTATCTTGTCTTGAAATTCAATCTATAAATTCAAACTATATGTCCTATTTACTCCTCCACATCGTAACTTACTTCATCCACATATTCTTTCTCCTATTTAAATTTCCCTTTTCTAAATTTGAGACCAGTAAATGTCGTTCCATATTCTGTTGTTAATTGGAAAAGGAGAGAGTTGTAAAGAGGTTAGGATTGTAGTAATAGCAAACCCTTGCCCAGCCGTACACGCCAAAACAAGTGTGGAATCAAACACACGGATTTGCACGGTATTCTACGGAGGCATGGGGACCACCATTCGCGGCATTTAGCAGAGATCTCGAAATAGCCGTCAAATGTGCGGGCAACAAACGACAGAAATTTAGGCACGGAGAGTCACGGTACCGCGTTCTCACCTTCTGAATTGACAGACATCCGTGCATGATGACAAAATTTCATGGTCCACCTCGTTTTCAATAGCAGGTAAATGGTAATCTTAGGGGAGAGACTTGTTTTAATTTTTTCTCCCTAACCATGCATGGTGCAATCTTGGTGGTGTTGCGTAAGCCATTTTTGACTTAGGCTATTCTCCATTTGTTGGTATGCTGTTTTGGATTCTATTGATGTAGAGACTTGTTGTGCCCACCTAGTAAGTGATTTTTAAGTTACGACTTTATGCCCTTTGTGTCATTGTTCATCGGCCCCATCGCACTGTTTATTTGCATCAATGAGCCGTCATGGATGGTAACTCCACTAGGGGAGAGGATCTAGTATTTGAGCATGTTTCAATAGTTGTGATAGTAGTTGTTTATATAATGCCCATTATTTTTATCAATATTGGACCAATAGTTGTGACTTTAAAGTTGTTAGTGTTGATAATGACTATCCATAATTAAACAAAATGTATTCTTTTGATCTAAAAAGCAACCAATCATGTGATTCCACATCAGCGCTCAATAAAACATGTTGTGAATGCACAAGTATTGGTCTCACTTTTTTTTGGGCCTTTTTGGACACCTTGACAAAAAAACATGCTGATGTGGCATCATATCTGATGATGTGGCCTTGAAACCTTAGTTATAAGCAGGGGACTTGCCAAGTAAGTTGTAAAAAAATGGGAGTGATTTGAAATTTCCACGTAGGATAATTAGAAGCGCGAAGTTAGGGTGCACAACTACTGGGTCCTCTCCCCTAGTAGCAATATTATTGACTCTACAATATGATTTTTCATGTTTCTATTTATGCTTACAAGGTGTGTGCTCGCTTTCCTAGTAAATGCTTTTGATTTGTTCGACTAACTTGTTAGCAATGTCTTTGCCAATTTTTTTGAGTGTTTAACACATGGTAGTGTTTTAGTGCCTCATACATTCCTTTCAAATTGGCAACCCTTCTCTTGACCTAAGAACTCACTCGTTAATATGTTACAAATGATAAGTTTATTGTGGGACCTACCACATAGTGCAACTTACTCTTTTTCCCAAGTTTGCACCTATTGAATGATAAGTGTAAAATGGCCCCTTACCTAGCTTAGTACTTGCATGCCACAAATCTTTAAGTCAATGTTCCATGTTAATTCCATTTGGTTGAGTTAGCCATGTAGTGATTTCCCATTTGGTCACTTGATTTCCTTGCAAAGACAAGTTCCCTCCTTGGAAGAATTCATACATACCAATGAGCAACAACTTCCCCATAGACATACACATAGAATCAACATGTAACTTTTCAATAGATAAGGGGACTCCGTTCCCTTCAAGTGGTTGGGTGCCTCTTTTTATAGTTGTCATGTATTGTTAGTAGTGGTAAATTAATTGTGGCTCCCTCCCAAGAATATTATTCATGCCTCTTACTTCAGTGATAGTCATAGAATTTGCAGCACATCCATGCACAAACACATACTCTCTAACATATTAACATACATATAGTTTTCTATCGATGTAATCCTTGAACCTCGTTTAGGTGCAAGTGTTAGTATATATTCCTCTCTCTATATAGAATTGTCTCCCCCTCTATCTCTTTCTTTTTCCTAATCTCTCCATAAATCAATTAAACTATGATCATATTTTTTTATATATTAATTTAATTTGTTCTATATACAAATATATTAATCATTAATTATAATAATTTCATATTTATATTTAATAATTTTTATTATAGAATATAATATATAATAATAGTATAACCTATAAACACTATTATATTTAATAATAAATATAATTATATTATATATAATTTAATCTATTACTATTATATTAAATATATATAATATATTAATTATATTTTATATTATGGGTTGTTGATGGCAGAGCAACGAAACAGGCAAGGTTTTTGAGGCACAAGGGTTTACAGTATGACAATGGTTTGTAGGCGAGATGGCCTTTCAACAATAGAAGAGGTCGTAACAATCAAAATTCCAGACATATGGACCCAAATAGGGCATGGCAGGCTCCAGCTAAATAGTTCAATCAGCCTGGAGACATGGAAAATGGTGGTCGAAGACCTAGAAATCATGTGCAGAAGGATGATAATTTCCGGTCGATATATCTACCTAAAAAGGTGGATTTTCAATAGTTGGAAGGAAAGTTTTAGCGCCCAAAATAGCAAGCTGAGAAGGTGGGTCCAAGCAAGGTAATACCTAGCATTTCCTACGCAACCATGACTTCTTTGCTCTTGGAAAATAGAGAATGGAGTGATTCTATTAGCTTTCTTGAGGCTCGAGATTTTTTAATGAAATGGGGTGGGAAATGGCATGCTTTCTCAAAGATTAGGGCATGGTGTGATAAACATTGGGGCAAAGAGTGTGGTCTCAAAACCCTCGAGAATGGTTTTTATCTAGTGACTTGCCAAATGACTCAGGATAAAGAGTGGATTCTAAATAGTGGTCCATTTGTGATGGAGGGTATGGGTTTTTTCATTAAGGATTGGGCTCCAAATTTTGATCCCAATGCAACGACGGTTGAGGAAGTCCTAATGTGGATTAGGTTAAAAAATCTCCCACAGGAATATTGGGATCTTGAAACTCTAAAAAAGATTGGAAACAAATTTGGGACGTTTGTGAAGTCGAAAGAAGCAGTGGATAAATCTGACTATAGTGTTTTCCCTAGGGTTTGTATTTTAAGATAGGCGATTCATCCTCTTCCTGAAATGTTAGAGTTAAAGACTGGGGAAGGTATTTGGCGACAAAGGCTAAAGGTTGAGGATGCAATGTTTACTTGTTTGAACTGCTTTGGGAAGGAGCATTCAGATGGTCAATGCCCATCTTTGAAAAAGGGAAAGGGTTTAGTCCAAAACTCTTTATCTAAGGAGATTGTGAACTTATCTAGATTGAGCAATGGGAAGACCTTTGGAATGCTCAAGAATGGGGACCCCAAAGTTTAAACCAGTGTCACTCATTCTATTCAACAAATGGGGTTGATAGTTATTGGGAGGGGGTTCATAAAGAAGAAATAGATTCACTTTTTGAAAGTGGATCTGAGACTTTATCTCAGACATGGACCCATCTGAGCTCTAGTCAAGGTGAAGAAACTTTATTAACTCCTAATGTAGAGATGGTGAATGGGTTGTCCGTTTCAAAGTGGCAGTTGGACAGGTTCTAATATCCCAAGGGTTTGTAGTGGTGTGCCTGAGAGGCAAATGGTTCTCCTTTAAATAAAATGGAAGGCTTCCCAAGACAGAGCTCCCACTTGAGGTGGAGCAAATGGATCCAACCCCTAGACAGCTAAGTAACTCTCAATCGCCATCAAAAAAGAAAATCTCAAGTGGTGACAGGTTGGTGCATAATAGAGTTGATAAACCTTGTGAAGATTGGGAACAAAACTCTCCTCAAAGCAATAGGCAGGATAGAGATGCAGAAAACATGCCTCTAGAGGAAGATAGAGCATTGGAGAATGAAGAGCCTGTTTTCAAGGATATCCCTATATCTCCTATTAGAAACTTAGATAGTGCCTTTCTTGATGTCAGAGATAGTGGTGGCAACTTGGAGGATTCAGACTCATATTTTCTTTCAGATGAAGAATTGGGTGGTAAAGATGTTCTTGGTTTACATGAAAATATTGGAATTGTGGAGAAAAGAACAATTGATCAATCTACAGCCTTAACCAGTAAGGCTAAGATTTGTGAAAAGAGAAGTGTGGTCCTAAAACTAATAGGATGCACCTTGAAATGGCTGGTAACACAACTTGGAATCCCGACAGCCATGAAAATCCTAGCTTGGAATGTCAAGGGCTGCAATGCCCCTAACAAGATACGTTTGATCAAAAGATGCTTTGATCAAACGAGACCTTCTTTGGTGCTTCTACAAGAAACAAAAATTAAGGAACCTGATTTTGATTCTTTTTCTAAATGTTTCAATCATTGGAAATGCTCCTTATCTGGGGCGGTTGGTGCTTTCGAATGTTTGGGAATCCTGTGGAATGATTCGGTTATTGATGTGCGAGTTATCAGATAAGATAGGTGCTAGAAATGGCTATGAGTGGAGTCGAAGTAGCTACGGGAAAGTTTCTCAATAATCAATATTTATGGACCAAACAATTCAACCCAGAAAAAAGATGTTATGGAAAGATCTGTCAAGAATTTTAGGCGAGGAGGAAAGGATGTTCCTTTTGGGGGGGGATTTTAATGCGATAATGAGACCTTCAGATAAATTTGGGGGTTTGTGTTGGTCTGGACAAAGTTAGCAGGATTTTTGTGATTTTGTGGTGAACAATGGTCTCATAGAGATGCCCTTCAAGAATGGAGAATTCACTTGGACAAACCGGAGAGGCAGATTTCTGAATATTGCAAAAAAATTGGACCATTTTTTTCTAGCAGGAAATTGGGCAGAGCATCAATGGACTTGTGAAGTGGATATTCTTCCTATAATTGGTTCAGACCACTACCCCATAGGTCTGAGAATCCAAGAGGAAGCCACTCCGGATCGTTTCCCTTTTAAGTTTGAAATGATATGGTTCTAGGTTGAAGGCTTAAAGGACTTGGTGGTTGATTGGTGGCATAATGCTCCAAGGTGAAATAAAGCTTTCATTTTAAAAAAAAATCTCCAATTCCTTAAAGAGGAGCTTAAAAAATGGAATTGGGAATCTTTCAAAAATATTTTTGTTGAAAAGCTCAGACTAGAGGAGGAACTGAATGCATTGCATTCTAAAGTGATTGAGAAAGGGATGAGAAAAGAAGACTATGTTCTGGAAAAATGGTTGAACAAGGATTATTCAGAAGCCCTAGCTCGTGAAGAAATCTATTGGAGACAAAAATCCCATGAAACTTGGTTGAAAGATGGTGATAGAAACACCAAATTCTTTCACAACTCTGTAAAGGTGCGTACATCTCATAATAAGTTTTTCTCCATTAAGGATTGTAATGGTGCAATTTTGGATGATGCTATCCAAATCAATAAGGAGGCTGTGAGATTCTTTTATGATATTTTTAATGTTGATTTTGAAGGCTTGAGCCATGATTCAAACATCTTAGATGTTATTCCTTGTTGTATTTCTAAGGCTCAAAATGCTATGCTAATGGAGGAAGTCACCTTGAAGAAAGTGAAAAAAGCTTTGTTTGACTTGGGAGGAGATAAATCCCCTAGCGCAGATGACTTCCCAACTATCTTTTTTCAAAAATTATGGGATATTTTTGCAAATGACTTGTGGGAGGTGGTCGAGGAATCAAGAAGGGGTGGTTTCATCCTAAAGGATCTAAATAACACCTTTATAGCCCTTATCCCGAAAAGATCGATAATTTGTTCCTTTGAGGATTTTAGATCAATCTCCTTATGCAACATAGTTTATAAAATTATTTTGAAAGTTATTACTAACAGGCTGTTATTACTAACAGGCTGAAAAAGGTGCTTGTGTCGGTGATCTCTATAGAACGAAATGGCTTCTCTCCTAATAGATTGATCTTTGAAGGTGTTATAGTGGCTCATGAAACCATCCATTCGGTCTAGTTGGCGAAGACTGAAAGAATGATGGTCAATCTAGATATTAGAAGGGCTTATGATGAAGTTAATAGAAGTTTTTTGCTAAAAGTGTTGGAAATTTTTGGTTTTTGTCAAGCGTGGCTTGCGTGGATTAAGAGTTGTATTAGTACCCCTCGTTTCTTTGTTTTGGTGAATGGAAGTCCCCAAGGTTTTTTTTAATCTTCTAAAGGAATTAGACAAGGTGATCCTATATTGCCTTTTCTTTTCATCATCTTGGCTGAGGTATTAGGAAGGCCGATTTCTCAGAAATGCAGAAATGGTTTGTGGAAAGGCATCAAAATTGCTGAAGGAATTGACCCAATCTCACATCTTCAATTTGTTGATGACACCTTTTTGATGGGGGAAGCCACTTTCAGAGAAGCCCGTGTGATGAAGGATTCTTTAGATTCCTATGGTTTGTCATCTGGGCAATGCATTAATTGGAAAAAGTCTAAAATTTTCTTTTTCAACACTCCCTTTCAAAAACAATTGGAAATTTGCAAGATCCTAGGTATGAGATCTGGAACTCTCCCTAACAAATATTTGGGGATACCTCTTTTTGGAGGAGCTAATAAGGCAGGTGTGTGGAAAGATCTATTGGACTCTTGTCTAAGTCGGATGGATGGTTGGAAGAGAAAATGGTTAACTGCTGCTGGTAGAATACTAATGCTAAAATTTGTAATCTTTGTAATTCCAATTTACTCAATGATGTGTTTAAAGAGCCCAAAGAAGGTGATCAGATCTATTGGGCAGCACATGAGAAAATTCTTTTGGAATGGGGCTAGTGAATAGGATAAAATTTTGTTGCTAGCTTGGGATAAGATTTGTCGTGCTAAGGAGAAAGGGGGAGCTGGCCTAAGGGATTGTCAGCTCATGAATGAAGCTCTTGGAGCAAAGCTGGTTTGGAATATGTATGTTAATCCATATTTATTATGGGTTAAAATTTTGAAGAAAAAATATTTGGATTCTACTAAGGATTAAAGGCTCTTCACAATTCGTAACCCACCTAAAGGTTTGTCCATTTGGAACTTTATTGTTTCATGTAGGCTGGTTATTCTAAATCATATATCTTGGAAGATTGGAAATGGTCTTAAAGCTAAATTTTCGGAGGACTCTTGGGATGGGTGGCCAAATCTGCGTGAAGAGGCTGACTTGCAAGATCTCAAAATATTTTTCACTCAAAGATCGAGAGACAAGGTGAGGGATATGTAGAACTAAAATAGGGTCCTTTTGGCGAAGAATGGGGGTGGAAGGAGGTTCCCGTAGATGGGTTATCTATTCAACAAATTCAGAGGATGAAAGGAATTTTTTAGGAAAGGAAAGTGTTGCTATTAGAGCATGATGATAGAGTCATTTGGTGTGGTTCTACTAATGGGAATTATTCGGTTAAAATTAGCTACTAGTTTTTGGATTTTGTGGAAAGGGAAAATTTTTGGGCAAAAAACCTTTGCATGGCTAGCAATGAGTGGTAGAATTCTAACGAGGGAAAGGAGGAAGCATCTAGGCTTTGTTGGTCCCACAAAATGTGTAATGTGTAATGGGGTTGAGGAATCAGTAGACCACTTACTTCTTTAGTGTGACATAGCAACTAAGTGTTGGGAGAATTTAAAGCTGAAATTGGGATGGCATGGTCATCTTAAAAAGACACTAAAAGAGGTATTTGAAAGTTGGCCAATTGCTCAGAAAAATATTTCCTTTCAAGCATTTGGATAGTTACCCCTTCTCTAGTAATTTGGGAGATTTGGAAAGAGAGGAATAGAAGAATTTTTTTGGACAAGAGTGAGCCCCTAAACAGATTCTTGTATCGCATTGATCATATGATTGAAGAAGTTGTGAGTTAAGCAGCTTCACATCCACATAACATGTGTTTTCCCTTCTCTCAGGATGATAGCAGAATTCAAAGAACATGGCCTGGCATTAGGATTAAATCAAATATGGGGATGGTGGCTACTATTCCTAAGAAGGCTAGTGTTGAAAATATTTGTTGGGAAAAACCTCTAGAAGGTTGGCACAAGGTAAATTTTGACAGGGCTGCGAGAGGCAACCCTAGTCCGTCAGGTGTAGGTGTCATAATTAGAGATCATCAAGGGAATTCAATTGCTTTAGGAGCAAAAAAATTAGATGGGACTAATAATATGGCTAAAGCCAAAACAACCTTATTAGCTATTGGCATAGCTTGAACAGTTGGTGTTCGGAAAATTCACCTTGAAGGGGATTCCTTGATAATTACTCAAGCAATTATATATTTGGGGGCAAAGGCTTGGCACCTGCAAAATTATGTTAGAGAAATCCTCAACAATCTTCAAAGAACTAGAATCCTTTAAGGATTTTAAAGTAAGCCACATTAGGCGTTTAGGGAACACAAAGGCTGACTACCTATCCAAGTGGGCAGTTACTTTCAATAATATTGGTGATTTTGTTTTGGAAGATCTCATAGGTGTTTTTGTTGATTAAGTTTCCTAATGGTTCTAAAGCATTTCCTAGGCATGTGATTTTATTAAGCACGGTCTCCTATGTGATGGATTCATGATTTATTTTGGTTGGTTGGGTGTGGGTGGTTTTTTAGTGTTGGAGAATATTTGAAGAAAGGAGGGATAACAGATAATTTTTCCCCAAATTTCTATCCATATGTGTAGAATTCTTTTCAATGATGGATGGCAAGATGATGTCAGAGTAGAGATCCTGTGAAAAAGACGAGGGGGATTTGGATCATCCTTTTGCGATCTTGAAAATCCCTCAAGCATTTGAATTTAATGAGTGTGTAAAGTTGTGGCGGAGGTGGTAGTTAATGCCATGATGTTTGTAGGACGACGATGAAAGGATGTCATTAATGGCACAAATTGGTAGGCTATTAATGATTGTAAAGGATAGTAGTATGTTCAATTTTAGCAAAGTTTTTGTCAAGTTTGGTGACGTTCCTAGTTGCTCGAGGATGGAGGCCATGTATGGGTTTTTCAACACAGAGACAACAAAAAGGATTCTTTGGCCCAATGACTGCATTTCAATTGAAATTTTTATTGAGATGCCCATAGGATGAGATTGTAGAGGCGGTGCTGGAAACTTTGGGTGTGCATTTCATGGAAGCAAAACACAGAGGAAGGTTGAACATAGACATAGCTTTGATGATCTTTGCTTGGGGGTTGGAGTTGAATGAAGAAATTGAAGTGATCAAATGGGTTATGTTCACACTTTTGAGGCAGATTTGCTTATGGGGATGGAATCATTTTTGGAGTGGGTTGTGTCGAGAGTGGCTTTGATGTTTCAAAAGGAATCGAAGATATGGATAAAGCGACTGAAGAGGGTTTGATCCCTTTCATGAGGTGGCGAAGGAGAACTGATAGAGATGCCTATAAGCTGGAGATATTGACGGCACAGGAGAATTTGAAGCTGGTGCTCCATCATCAGGATTCTGAAACATGGCAAGAGACACCAAACATTCCACAACAAATACCCAGGAAGAAACGCTCGGCAAGGAGGGGTGGTTTTCAGTGTGCGAGGGCAATAAGGGGTGGTTTTTAGAGGATGAGATGGCAGGTTGGCTTGCTATTAGGGCTCTAATTTTTTGCTACTACATTGAAATCATTCATTTTTGAAAGGATGGCAATGGTAGACTGGGTCTAAAGGTTGGAACGATAATGTGGTTCGTGGCTCAAGCTAGAATTCAATGACTTTCTATCCTTGGTGTGGCAGGAGTGATATTTACTTGTAAATTTTGTATGTCTATGTATAAACGTTGTTTTTGTAGTGCCCTATTGGTATAAGCTAGATGTTTGTAGTAGATTGTAGGTTTTTGGATGGGCTTCATGAAAATGTCACGAAAAATTTGGAAGCCATGACGCAAGTTTTTTGTATTTGTAGATGAAGGTCGGATTCAATTTTTTGTAAATGCTGGTGTATAGGGGTTGGGGGTTGAAGGCTTTATACTTATATCAATGTATTGACTTTTTAATAATACTAATAAAATAAAATTATTACTAATAAAAAAAATTATATTTTATATTATATTTATATATTAATTTTTTGTATTATATAAAAATATAATTATTATTAATTATTAATTATAACAATTTTATATATGTATTTAATAGTTTTCTTAAAAAATATAATATATAATAATAATTAGTATAATTATATTATTTATAATTTATTTTTTATTATATAAAACATGCATTATATATTTATTATGCTAATATATACTTAATTACAAAGTATAAAGGATGTCGTAATGTTAAAACCTAAATGTGCTCATTATTAAGATCTAGGCCATAATTTTCATTTTAATAAACATACTCTAAAACCTTCATGGAAACCTAATTTTCAGGTTGTAGCTCGCCAAATTGGAAAAGTGTAAGGTCAATACTAGCAGGAAGATTTTGAGGAGCGAAAACCAATAGTAGCGGGGAAAGCAGCAAAAAACAACGAATGGAAAACTTAGAAAATGACGCTTCAAACTTTAAAAAATGACAAAAATATATATCAGGCACCATAAAAAAAAATTCCCTAACAAATACGGCCTACCTACAACACATGGCTGGTTGGTGCACGAACGGTCAAAGTATGCAAGGGCATAAGCATCGAATGCCCCATGTCATTTTGAGGGCTAGATAGCCTTTTCCTAGTAGTTGAGGGCAAAGGCTATGCAACCCTCAAAACGACATGGCATGTGGGCTCCTGCATCCATGGCCATAAACGTCTGTGTAACCCCAGACCTGCAACTAATGGTAGATTAATTAGTACTGTCAGCCAACTAGGTTGTTCATTTAATGTGAATTCTCCTCCCTATCGCAAGGAAAGCAATATTAATGGGAGGCGGAAATTTTAATCGTCAAGGGGAGATTTAATTCTTTGGAGTATAATACAAAGGTGACATTTTTTACCGCGTGTACAAAGGGGAAAATATTAAGTTTGTGTGGTCTGGGAAAAATTCCAAAGCTCCATACTTAGTGTGCCGATTTTTTAAATGAGTAATGAGTAAATGAAGTATTTTTAAAAAATAATTATGAAAATATAAAAGATACAATAGTGTGCTTTATGTCTATTTTAAATATGTTTATTAATAAGTTATTATTAATTTTACAATAAATATTTGGGAAAGCTAGTAAATATTTTTTGTTGAGTATAAAATGATTAAATAATTTTTTTTATAAGATATGTCATATAATTTGTAAAATGATGTCAAAATTTCAATTTTTAAATATATAAAATGATTTAGAAGTTATTATGTTAATGTGTATGTTTATTAAACACTAATATATAAAAATTACATTAAATAAATGATAATTGTTGAATAAAGTTGGAAACTTAAAATATGTTGATTGTATATCTCTACAAGTCTTTTTTTGCTGATTCAATTTAAAGAAACATATCTATGAGAATATAATTGGACAAAATATTTGTAATTAATTTTAACATTGTGTTATATATATAAAAAAATTTGAATATTAACTTATGAAGTTACATTTATTAAAAAATAAGATTTATTGTTTTATTGGTAAAAGTTAGTTTTTAATTGTTAAATAATAAATTAGATTATATTTAAAAATAGTTAATAAAGAGTTGTTTTTTATGATTTTGAAATTGTGAAAAAATTAAAAAATAGATAAAAAAAAGATATCAATGATAATTACTTAAACAATATATGATAATTGAAAAATCAATAAGAAAAACTAGAATTTTAATGGTGGTGTTCTTTATGTTTTTGAATTTCTACATAATTTTAAATTTATTTTATTAAATAAAATTGAAATCTTTACTCAAATTGTGTATGGGAAATTTGAAAATTGACCTATTTTTGGCATACAAAATTTACTTATTTTAGGCTTCCAACTTTTTTCACCAATTATCATTTATTTAATGTAATTTTTATATATTAATGTTTAATAAACATACACATTGAAATATCAACATAATAACTTCTAATCATTTTATATATTTAAAAATTGAAATTTTGACATCATTTTATACTCAGTGAAAAATATTTACTATCTTTACCAAATATTTATATTGTAATTTAATTAATAATAATTTATTAATAAATAAAAATATTTAAAATATAAATAAAGCAAATCATTGTAGAAAACCTTTAATTACCTATTTTAGAATTATTTCATAAGTTAATCTTTAATTTTTTCTAATCTTATAGTTTTATAAAACTATAAGTAATTCTAAAATAGGTAAATAGGTAAATTAAAGATTTATTAATATTTATCTTTAAGATAGGTAAATAGATAAAATGATAGAAATAATTTATCTATTTACTCATTGATTTATCTAAATTATCACCTATTTACCTAAATAATTTATAAAACTAGGTGGATTATTTAAATTAGTGAATTAAAATAGTTTAATAGTTAGATTGTATATTTTAAATCATTAATAAATAGAAAAGAAAATATCATTATGGAATTAAACTATTAAGTTTGTTCATATTTACCATAATTAGTTAATTTATGTATATTTTATTATAAGTAATTAATTCAAGTAATTATCCACCTATAAAATAGTTTAATTCAATTTAAACTAGTTCCATATTCACTGATTCAATCATATCTACTAATATATATTTTAAAACATAATTAGCACATAATTATTAATAGTTTTAAAATGAACATAAATTATTTATATTAGTAAATTAAACACCTAGTAAATTCAATTGATTATTTAACTAAGTTGGGTGAATAAAGATTAAATTATTTAACTAAGATTAAATTATTTAACTAATTTTAATTTATTTTAAAATTCAAATAATTAATTATTATTAAATAATCAAATATTTTAAAAATAACTAATTGAATAAAAATATCAATTGATATTTAATTAAGATAACTAATTTTATATTTATTCAATTGATTTTACTAGGTGGAATATTTGATTATTTAACTAATTAGGTAATTTAAAATAATTTAATTAGTTATAGTTTTATAAATCTATAACTAATTAGATAAATAATAATTCAATTAGTTATTGATTTTACTAGGTGGAATATTTTATTAGGTAAATAATAACTCAATTAGTTTATATATGTGGTAACTCCCTTTGCATTATACTCCAAAGAATTAAATTTTCCTTTGATGATTAAATTTTCCACCTCCCATTAATATTGCTTACCCTACGACAGGAAGGAGAATTTGCATTAAATGAACCTGGTCAGCTGACGTCTATGGCCATGGATGTAGGAGCCCACATGCCATGTCATTTTGAGGGCCTTGCATGGCCTTTGCTGTAGTTGAGCACTCTAACTTCGCGCTTCTAATTATCTTACGTGGAAAAATAAAATCACTCCCAATTTTTTATAGCAGCTGACTTGGCAACTCCTCTGCTTATAGCTTTCGTTTCAGGGCCACATCATCAAATACGATGCCACATCAACATGCTTTTTGTCAAGATGTAGTTGACCAATACTTGTGCATTCACATCATGGGTAGTTGAACACTGATGTGGCATTACATGATTGGTTGCTTTTTAGATCAAAGGAATACATTTTGTTTAATTATGGGTAGTCATATCACAACTATTGGTCCAAAATTGATAAAAATATTGGGCATTGTATAAACAACTACTATCACAACTATTGAAACATGCTCAAGTACTCAATCCTCTCCCCTAGTAGCTTGAATAGACTATTGTGGAAATGATGGTGTACAAATTTTGGGAGGTATGGTAAGGGTCAGGTTCACTTATTCAATAATTCAGATGGAATGGATGTAAGTTTAAAAAAACTTGGTTAGATTTTTTTTTATGAATATGTGTTAGTTTCTAGTAATATATAATTGTAGACGTCTGATTTTGATCACTTCCATATGATCAAACACGTCTCCTTATTCATCCAATTGCTCATCCCTTCTATCAATATTAATTAAACCATTTGTTTAATTAATACCTTGCATCTTACATAAGGGTCCTAAAGTATTTAATTTAATAAATACTTTACCCCTTTTCCTCCTCTAAATTAAATAAATTTGCCATTTTATTTAATTTAGTCATATTCCCCTTTTGAAATTAAAATTCATTTTTAATTCTTCTTTTCTCTCTCATGGTCACATCCTCCAACTTTTGCAAGTTGGTCTCTAATCCATCTTAATTACTTCATCTTCTTCTAATTAACTGGGGTTAGCATGTGCATACCCTTAATCATCATTAGGGTCACATCCTCCATAATCTCCCACTTGCTTCTAATGAGTCATTAGTCCATCTAACTGAGTACTTGCACAACCTTAATCACTTGGTTAGCCTAACCTAATCCTCCTCCCACTTATGGCATGTGTCCTTAAGTCAACCTTATTAAAGGCTTTCTCCTTTTGGACAAGGCACTCCACTTCCCCATGTGAATTTTTAATTCACCTTTTAATCCCCCAAGGCACCCAAAAGGAATTTTTAATTCCTTCACTTCTTCCCACATGTCCTCTACTTATTCTTTATTCTTTCCCATCTCCCCATGAGAATATTTGAGGAATTTTTAATTCCTCACTTGTCCTCTCATCCACATGGGGACAAGGACCTCCTTTATGAGGAGATCTTGTCCAATCCCAAGATACTTTGTACCCCCCTCCATGTCATGTACTTCTCCTTCCACCTCATGTCCACTTCACCTTTTAGGGCAACATCACATGCCACATGTCAAGATGTGAGGGCTTGTGAGTTCTCAACTCACCTTAGCCCTACATCTTGATATTTGGTGACTCAATCTTGGCCATCCATCTCCTCTAGGAATTCTCAAAATTCTATAAATACCCCCTCTTTTCTCTCATTTTGGGAGAGATCATTTTGCTAGCCAAACTCTTGCAGTTTTGTTTCTCAACCTACACTTAGCCATTTTCTTGCTTTCATCCACTTGCACTCATCCTCACAACATCACTTAGCTTGCATCTTGTGCCATCTAAGGAGCACACAAAATCATCCCAAGCAAGGGCCAATCAAGGAGACATCAACAGCAAGGAAGGTGAAATCGTTTATATCTTGTTTTGTCTATTTTCCTTCTTGTTTTATCTCTCTTTTGGCTAATCTTGAGGTGTCCTTAGTCTTTTATCACTTGCATTTTTAGGTATTTTGCACATTAGAGTAGGGTAAAATTCTTAGGTTCACAATAATAAAATATATATTAAAAAAAAAGTGGGTGGTAAGAAGGTACATTTCAAAAAGTCATATGAGTTTAGGTCGGGAATACAAAAAGAACATGAAAAAATAACAAAGCTACTTAAATGACAAGAGCATTGTTAGCATAGGGTCCTTGTCATTCGTCCTACCCATATAACAGTGGGTCTGGAGTGATTTCAGGAGGGTCCCATCCCTCATCATTATTGTATTTATCTTCTTGTCAAGTGAGAGAAATCACCAGATCCAAACATGGGAGCCACTTGGAAAAGTCAGCAAGCGACCAACTAGGAGCTTTGCCAGAGGACCACCCAAAGGAACCACTACCATAAGCCCCTCCCAAAGGCCACCTCTAAGTAGCTTGAGGAGAGGAGGGAAAATTCCAATGAGATTGCAAACTGCTGCAATGTTGATCCTAGGCCGGGGGACGAGGATGAGCCACCTGAGACTCTTGGGCGGAGCCACTCCTACCTCAGTGGTGCCCCTAAGAATGAAAATGGCCCCCACGAGGAAGCATGAGAAGGGGGGACATGAGCGAAAGTGCAAGGGTCATTCCCCCAGTGATCTAGGAGCTCCTGAAGGTGAGCCACTTAGAGTGCAACTTTATTAGAATGGATTTTTTTGGAAAGGATCTAATTGATAATTTTAATTTTAAAAAAAGTTTATCATTGAAAAAATTTAAAATTAGTAGTTGTTTTGTTTATAGTTAATAAATGGATTCGAAATAACTAGTTTAATCAATTATATAAAAGATTTTATTAATCATATGATGATGCATAAGGTGATTAATAATACACATCTTGATGTATATGTTGTATTCTAATTTTTTTAGGTGTTTTTGGATGACTCAATGAAGATGTAACCACTACTTAGAATTTCAAACAATAGACTTAAGCTCTTAACTCACCTATAGAGTTGTGCTAAAACATTCACATAAATTTGACTTATCATTTATAAGCTTGAGGGATGTGAAGTTAGGGTTTTCAATTATTGTATCCTCTCTTATAGTTCTCACAACTGAACCAAAGGAAAATTCTAGATTTTTTAGATGTATGCTTACTTAGCATGTTGTAATCAACTACTTAAGGAGAATGTATCAAGATTAAGGTATTGAGGACAAAGATGATGATATATTCTAACTAGTTAATTAGCTACCCAAGGGCATAAATATTGATATTAAAGGCGAAGGTGTCAATTAGATGTTGATATCTTCTAACTATTCAAGAATGGAGACAAAAAAATCTTGTAATTGATTATATGTGACAAAAAAACTCAAGTGAATGATGATCAAATTGTTTAAAATAATTTAGATATTAATTATATCAAAGGTTCAATAGTTTAACATGATATTTAGGAAAATAAACTTTCCTTGAGTTTGATCTAGGCTAAACAAACGAAATTCATATACATAACAACAAATTAACCTAGATTAATGAATTCATTTGTGGGTACATGGATAATTCAATAATCAGTGCTAAATTAGGAAAGTAAATTCCAAGTGACTTAGTTTAATTATTAAAGATGTTGGACCTTGGTGAGGATTCTATATTTGACTGACACTAGTTTAGAAAATGATGCCTCTTTGGACATCAATGTATTGTCTCAAATCTTATGCAAGACTCATGTTTTATAAATGGTCTAGTTTGCACCCCTAGGTCTTTTTCATGTCCACATATTTATCCTCTATTATAAAAATTTGGTCCTACTCAATGTGCACCTTTTCTCTTTGGATCACCTTGTTCATCTCTATTTGCTCTACTATAAAGAATGGTAATATTTAGATATACTTATATAGGGTTGTATTTCACTAAAGTACATGTTCTCTTAGGTCAATCAAGTTAGAAAACCATGTTCAAGAGGATTGAAGACAACAATTATTTGCAATGTAAATGCACATAGAATGAATGTGAGGATTTAGGTTTATTTTAGTACATCATATTCAAGCGCTCTTGTAATGTGAACGATATTCAAATAAATATTTGAATGATTAAATGAATGCAATTGAATGCCTTGGAATACAAGTATATACTAATAAAATATCACAAACACATGTTTAGTTAACTCTAAGTGGGAACAGGATGGGTTAGTCAACCAAAATTTGAATTTGAATTTTGAAATATAAAAGATCAAAACCATGGGTGTGGGGTTGATTTCATGTGCACAAGATTGAAATGTCAAATTTTGAGATCAAACCAATTTAGATTTCATCATTTTTCTTCTAATGCATATAATTAAAAATAATATAACTATCTCTTAGCCATCAAGAAAAAATTGTTGTAGAATTAAGGGGGGGTGAAATATATAGAGATAATTCTATGCATAGCATAATAAATGAAAAGTACAAGGGAATGTGGGAAAATATGGATAAAAAATGGTTAAGGAAATGTGAGAATGTGTGTAAAGAGAAGAGTTATAAAATGATGGAAAGAGTTTGACTTTGCACAACATTGTGTCACTTGTCAATATGTACATTAGGCCATTCTCTCAAAATTAGCACAAAACTAAATGAAAAATGGCATGGGTATAAAATTTTGACTAGTATATATGGATGCTAATTTAAATATCCATTAAAATGAAAGAAGTGTATAGTTTTAATGATAATTTTGGATGAAAGCACAATAGTGTATCCCACTTTTTAGCATTATTGAGCCACAAAAAGTTATTTTAGCATTTAGCATATAATGTCAACTATACCAAACAAACTACGAATAATTCATAAACAATATAAATTAGTGATTTGTGTCATTTTCTCTATATATTCATTTTATCAATTTTTTTGAAAAAAATATCATTTTTTGTTAGCTTTATTAATTTATTTATATTATTTTCTACTATTTTATAATGAGTGATATTTTATTGCAATGCTTAACTTTTACTAGAAATATTTTTTAATTTTTTTTTAGAAATGTAGACCTACATTTTGAAAGGAAGCTAAGGTGCATAAACACTTCCTTCACCAAATTAAAGGAAGAGATTAATATAAAACATGTTTTAAACTAATTTGTAGGAAATAAACAACATAATAAAATCATTCCACCTAACATAATGATTTATCCTAGGAAAACTCTTTTGAGAAAAAATTACCCTCCAAACTTTAAACCAATGTATTAGTCAACAAAAATATCAATTACAATGTAATCTATGCATGGAACCTTCACATGAAATAATCTAGAGTAATATTAACATCATAACAACACCTAAAAAATATACTATATAAAATCCATCCCAAGCACTCAACAAATAGATAAACTAATACATAAACCCACCAAAAGGGAATCACAAAACCATGAGTTAATGTTTGCCAAAAGTGACATCTAAAATCCTAATAAGAGTCCCCCTAGAAATATAGCATATTGCTTTCTTATGTCATAACATGTTATAGTTATCCTCCCAAGTTGGGTGCTCCAATATTTCTTATCCAAATCCTTCAAAAATATCTTATCATCTAGTCATAATATGCCATAGGTTGATGGATGTTATATTGGTCAACATGTGTAACTCTGTATTACAAATATCTTATGCATCATAAATTCTCTTACATTTTTGATGTGTGACACCTAACTTTGAAACACCATAAATTTTGATCCAAGAAGTTGATTGAGCTATTTTTTAAATTGAATATATCAAAGAGCTCCACATAATCATAACTTGCTTTGGTCGAATAAATTCTATTTCATGAAAAATTGAAGCTAAAAATAAAATCTATAGCCCAAAAATTATATTCCAATGTTCTCAAAATTAAAATGCAAGGTTGAGACACATTTCCTAACACTCTCCCACTTTTCAAACACCTTGCAAGAGAAAAGGGAACTCCAAAACTATTAACTAACTACTATGGGATGAGAGTCCCATAGTCTTGGAGCACCATTTGGACTTCTTTATGCTAACTAACTTCAATGCATCTACAATATTATTCAAAGTTTCAAATTCCTCCTGCATTACCCTTCCATTCTCTACCATGTCTTAAATAGAATGGTACTAGTGTAAGAGTTGGCTATGGAGATAGCTACCCAAGATCTAGAGGCAAAATGAAAACACAATGAAAATATAAGATCAATATGTCAAGAATAAACTATATTCCTATCAATGAATGTATAATGTGTGAGGGACCCTTGGTTATATAACCAAGGTGAGACATAGGATTAGACAAGATCATGACAAGTGTCTTAATCCTATGTCATGAGAAAACTAATATTAAATGACCTAGGACACAAGAATTAAATGACAAAAGATAAGATAAGATCTAATTCCAACTAAGACTTCTAGAAATATTCCTAGGACCTATGTAAACTTAACATGTGAATAGGACCTACTAGGTGAGCTATTTAGGTAAAATAAATTACACACCAACACCCCCACTTAAGTGCAACTTAGGGAGGGGGAAACTAATGAAAATTATGCAAAGATGATGATGGGTCTCAGCTATGAGGCCATGTTAGGTACCCATGTACAATGTAATCTCTCACAAATGGAGAAAAGGAGAAAACCCAGTGGGAAAAAACTCCTCCCCAAAGAGAGAAAATATAAAAAGCTCTCACTAAAGAATGAGAAGGAAAAAATCACATGTGAAGAAAAAGACTCCCATAAGAGAGAAGAAGAGAGAACATGCAACCCCCCTCAAAGTAGATTCTCTTGCAATGATGGTAGATACTCGACACTGAATGTTGAAGATGATCCAATCTTGTCGAACAATAGTCCTCCCCTTAGGAAGAAATATAACCAATAATGTATGTATCATTTCTTCCCATTATTGAAAGGAAAATGAGGCAAGAAGTATTATGTGTGATGTCTTTGAAGTATACTCAAATGTCACCATGTCGATGTTGAAATTTTTCACACTTCAATCAAGCATTTTAGGCCACACTGCAGAAGAGGACAATCCATAATCTAGTAGAGATGAATGTAGAACACAATCCAAAGACAAAGATATCTCCACTAAAGATAAAGAATCCTCCTCCAATTTTTTTTCAAAAGTATCCACACTCACGTCAAACTATGAAGAATGATCATATGGTGAATGAACAAGAGGGTCAAAGTGTTCCCTCACAACAACTGAAGAAGGATCATCCCCATCAAAGAGAAGATGAATGCAATCAATGGTCTCCCAAATTTTAAATACGGGACTCACAAAATAAACCTACAGTGTCTATCAAATAGTCATCCCAAGTAGCCATATCTGGAAGATAATATATCATTTGTACTAAATCACAAAAAGCCAAAACTATGACAACACAAGCATCATCAAATACAATAGTATATGGAGGAGATGGAATGCAAGGCTCAAGAAATATATCACATGTGAGAAAACCCAAGCTCAAGTAATAAAAAATTCTCCTAAAAATCATAGTCCACACTAGAAGTGTGATCATCATCCAAAGGATCAAAGCCATCATTAGGAATAATTTGAAAAAGAGTATAGTCAAGATGCATGATCAACTATCCTGGGTAGAAATGACTTCTCTACTCACAGAGTATCTAATGATAACTGAATTAGGATTGAATCCTACAATCTTCCCTCCTCCACCATGAGTGGTTTGATAGATCTAGAAAGGATATTGTTTGTCAAATGAGGTACACACAAGACATCATTGAAGGTGTCATACCCAATATCAATAGATCCCCTCCCAATTATATTCACATATAAGTATGATTACCCATCAAAATAGGTGGCATGACACAAGGCTCAAAAGAAGAGAACATAGACTATGAAGATATCATATGATGAGAAGCTCTTAAATCTAGAAGCCATCTCCCTAATCCATGACCTATTATAGCATAAAGAGCTTATCATTTTTTCTTACTGTAGTGATAGAAAAATATCCCTTTTCCTCACTTAAATTGGAAATAATTAATATTAAAATGAGCCTAATGTTGCCTTGATTTAGTTGTGTAATGTGTTTTACATATTCATGTTAAGTTTAGGGCCCTTTTAAACTAAATGGACCTAATTGTGCCTTATTTAGGGTGTTGTAAAGTGTATCTTTACACTTTCACACTAACCTAGGGCTTTATTAATTAATTGGAGTTATTTATGCCTTATTTGGTCCTATTTTGCATCCACAAGCCTAATTAAATGCTTTTTTCTATGGATAATCCTAACATTTAACAAATGAAAAATCATAATTTAATGTTTGAGGTTGTGTATTCCAAATCTAATGATCTGGGACTCATATGCCACCTTGGTCGTATGAGTCCCACCTAGGTCTTGGGACCTTATTTCAAATTTCACATTAAACAAGACACTTCTTGGAGTTTGTGTCCTGTGTTTAAGACACTGGGACTCATATGCCCCAATTGGCGTATGAGTCTCGCTTTAACCAGGACTTAATTTAAATCAAATTCTTAGCAGGATTTTATTATCCTAGATCTAATGTTGGCTTGTAGTGTTGTAATCTTGAGAAATTTGGCATAAACAAGTATAAATACAAGGCTATTTCACTTAGTTTCACCTAGCAATTTTGAATCAAGCATCCTAAGATTTCACAAGAGAATTTGAGAGCATTCACGAGAAAATCATCTAGCATTTGGAGCAACATTTAAGATTCAAGCATCATGTTAAAGGCTTGATGCATCATGCATGTGGTTTTGAGATAATGTTGTGATGTATTGTTCAAGATCAATTTAAGTATTCAAAAGAATTATCTTTCATCAAGAATCATGATCAAGATCTACATCCATTGAGGCCACTTCATGCTTGTTTGCAGATCTACAAGGTTTCAAACAAGGTTCTATTGTTTCATCTTATCTTTCATGTTTCATTTCATTTATGCTTCATTTATCATTAAGGTTTGATTGCCAAAACGAGGTTTGACCAAGGAAAACTACCATTCCCTAACAAAACAACATTTCTTCCCTCTCTTTGTATGTTTCAAGTTTATAGGTTGAAGAAAAAGTGGATTTGAAGCCTTCAAAAGTACCAAAATTGCAAAGTTGCAAAAGTTGCAAAAGTTGTCAAGGCTCATGCAAACTTATATCTAGAGAAATATATCCAACCTATTTGCATGAAACCAATGGGAAAGTGCTTATTTAATCCATCTTCAAAGGCTTGCAAAGTTTCAGTTCAAAATTATGCTCCTAGGACACTTTTCACCTTTTTGGGACACTTTGCAACAGTCTGGGCGTATGAGTCCCATTACAATAGTTTTATCATATTTCAGTGGGTCCAAATCAGTCACTGAGATATTCTAGTTTCTACCCTGAAACCCTAGACTGGGACTAAATCATGCAGTATGGCGTACGAGTCCCATTCCATATCAGAAGCAGCAATTTCAGGGTTTTTAGGCCTTGCTTGATCATTTTCAATCTTCCAGGTGCTCCTCTATTTATCCTCAGTTTATTATTTTAATTTTCATTTTCATTTTCTAGGTCATATAGTTAGATTTGCATCTTGCTTTCATTTCCTTATTTCTAAGCATTTGATTAGTGGTGAACCCCCTTTTAATCACACATAAGGAAACCATCCTAACCCCTAGTCCATTCCTCAATCAAGTCAATTGGTTGAGGGATCTTGGTTTCCTTTAATGAACTAAGAGTGAAATAGGTCCCCTAGTTCCATCTCCCAAAAGGTAAAACCCTATTTCCCTTGTGTTCACTTACTTGACCCAATAGTATGACTCTTGTCCTTATCAAATTCTATGTTTTTGGAAGAAGAATTTGAAGTAGACATTCTAGAAGGTTTAAACTAATTTTTTTCTTCACAAGAAGATGTTTTAATTCATCAATTCCTTCTTATAACAATAATGTTCTTCATGTCCACCCTTTTTTGTAATATGCACAAGTAGGCTTCTCCTTCTTAGATGATTCCCCCTTAGAAGGGGAATTTTATGTTCTTATGTGGAATTAGATGTGGATTGTGTGTTCTTCTTAGGCCTATTCTTTTTGTTTTTTTTTCCACTTGAATACTTCTCATCCTTTGTAATCAAGGCTTGGGATTTTGAAGACTTCAAAGTTCCCATTTGAATAATCTTATCTTTCTCCCTAGTGAGTTGCATATAAAAATCATCAAAGGAAAGCATCTTAAAATCACTCCCAAATACATTATTTGAAGCATAGAAAGTAGACACAAATAGTTAATGTTCAAGTCCTAACTTTGAGAGAACACTTAGCACCAATTGTGTATTTGTTTTTTCAATTTTACACTCCTTCAATTGTGTTCTTAGTGACTTGAATTTGGAGATGAAGCCTTGTATGTTGTAAAAATTATAGGGATTGAGACTTATTAATTCATTATCCAACAAATGCCCTTGAATTTCATTTGTTTTCCCAAATAAATTTGAAAATGCACTCCACATAGCCATGGGTGTATCCAAGTACTCAATGTGAAACAACTTGAAGGAGAGACATACAAGAAAAAATAGTCAATGGCCTCTTCACATCTATTCAACCACTTAGTATTTTTAGCTTCATCGTATTTTGTTTCACTATCAAGCCCATGAACTATACTATACAACCTCTTAACTCTTGGAAATTTGATCCTTTCAAATTTCCAATTAGGATAGTTGAAAGGTGTTAGAAGTGGAACTAAACATTGCTACATGATGAAACAAGAAGGAAAGAACACAAATAAAAAGGAATGCAAACACAACCACAAGAATATTCCCCCCAAAATACACTCAATCAATGAACCCCCAACAATATATGATCTTGACACTTTATGATTAGTGTGATTACAAATGCCACTTTCCAAAAAAAGTGAAGTGGTCTTGATCTTGGTACATGTGAATGCCAAATTTGGCCACAGAATCAAAGTACATTTTTTGAAAAAATGAGATCAATCTAACCAAACCACTACAAAGTACACAAAAATTATACACTTTCAAAGAAAATTACACCCAAAAATGTTACTGTAAGAGTGAGAATGAAGCCCCAAAAGTTCCCAAAATGGTAATGAATTAGTAACATGTGAGAATTTTTAATTTATAGAAAATCCTTGAACACTAAAATAAAAATCCATTTGCGCCTCTATGAAGAGCACAAAATTTTGCCCCAAATAAAAATATTTCTCAAAAATTGGAGGTCTTGAGCCTGAGTTATGGGCATTTAAAAATTAACCTCAAAAACCAAATCTCCATTAGAGAGGGAGGGGGAATTTAAAAAGGGCCTGCTAACGTCAGTAGGGAATATGCTTGAAATATTATCTGAAACCTATCAAAATTAACGACTACAAGGGCATAGCAATTTTGGTGGAGTCCATGACCAGAATATTATTTTGAGGACAAGACATAGTTTTGAAAGGGAGGATGATGTTAGCAGGGAAAAGAGCATAGTACAAAGACAGAGTGGGAAAACCTAATGCAAACCACCACAGATAGATTATGGAGCTCTTGGTCGATAAGTCACCCCTAGGAAGAGATACATTTTCTAAGGGACACATCCCACTAGGAAAATATATGTATAAAGTAGAAAATAATGTAACATAGTAAGATGGAACTAAAAGGAATATATGAATGAATGTAAATAAATGAGGAACAAAAGAATAGATAGAAAGAATAGAAGATATATGATATATAAAGATATCCAATGGAATGATGGCAGTGTAATATAAGTTAGTTCAATATATTGGAATTAGTCAATGGTTATATATGATATTATGGATTGTTAATTAATTTATGGTTCTAATTTTAGTGTAGAAAAATGTACCCCTTTACATTCACACTATGTTTGCATCTCCTTAATTAATTGGACTTAATTAAGCTTCTAATTACCTAAATTATGTCTTCCAAAGCCTTATTATTCTCGTTTTCCAAAAGGGAAACTTATATTAAACAATTTCCATCATTAATTTAAATACCTTGGAAGTTGTGTGTCCTGGACTTAGGTTCTAGGACTCATTCGCCCAAGGGAGAATGGGTCCCTTTAAGTCCTAGGAACCAAATTTTAATATGTTTTTGGTGGAATTTTAATGATTCAAACTCAAGTTTCAAATGTCAGCTTTTGAAATCTAATTTTTTGGGAAATTAGATAAACACCTATAAATACAAGGTCTTTTATCAATTCAAATCTAACTAGCAAGAGCACACTTTATGAGATCAATTCTATAGAAAATATTATTGTCAAGAGCATTGAAGAGCATATTTATCAATCATCTACAACATCAATCAAGATCATATCATCATGTCAAGATTCATGTGTGTTCATATCATGTTTGGAGCTAACATTGTGATGTAGGTTTCAAGCATTCAAGTATCAAATCAAGCAATCATGCAAGATCTAATCCTTAGAGAGATGTGTTGGACTTTAGTCCTCTAAGGGCAACCATTAAGAGTTTGGTGAGTTAGCATGGCTGTGTTCCTTCATCAATTCCATCCATTTATCATTGTTTTATCATCAAGGTTTAATTACCAAACCAGGGTTTGACCAAGGTAAACCCTTATTCACCCAAAAAAAAAAAAAATTCTTCTCTCTTTGTATGTGCAAATTTACAAGTGAAGAAGGATTGAAAATCAATCAAAAGAGTAATTTTGCAAAGTTGTCAAGTCACGAAAACTCAACTACACATTTTATTTCTGGCTTTCCATCAATCAAACCTAGAGAAATTGGAAGCCTAGATCCAGGATCTGAGGACTATAAAAGTAATTTTTTGACCCATGTATAGAGACCCATTTTCCCTAGGGAAAATTTGTCCTTTAGCAGTGTTCAAAACCCACTTTTGGTGTCAAGTACATACCACTCTGCCCTTCTCAGATCTGAATGTATCTTTCTTTTTTTATTTCTGCTATCATAATAATTTGTATTTCAAGTATTAGGTCATATAATTGAGTTTGTTAATGCATTTAAATTTATCTCCCAAAATAGCCAATCAATCATTTTTGTCATAAGAAAATAGTAGATACTTCCCAATAGGGTTGACTTTATTCCTTGATGTTTGCAGATCTCAGTTTCAATTTTTGAAATTATAGTTTTCTGTAGTTGTTTGCATTCAAGTCAGTTGGTCAAAATAAGTGCATTTTTCAAAATAAAAATTTCATTCAAAAGATATCATTTTTAGGCTCTTATATTTTAAAATCAGTAAATTATCATTTTCAAATTTGAAAATTGCATTTATAGTCATCATGGATATGTGTTTTGGAAACATATGGATGTCTTTAAAAGATTTGGTTGATGTTTCAAGTTGTTTATTTGGAGATGATCCTAATGCAACTAATAACACTCATGAATATTCACCTCCTAATGAGTGTCCCCATGAGGTGGACATCTTAGGCCAAGATGAAGATAGCATACAAAAATTCATACAAGACTCTTCACATAACCTTGAGAACAATACATCCTTTTATCCATCCATGCAACAACCAATGCCTCCTATCATCCCATCACTTGATATGTTCAACCTTTTACATCTTGAAATTGAAATACAAAGCAAGCCTCAACTATCAATCATGAAAGAACTTGTTAACAAGGACAATAGTGATACTCTTCTATCCTATGCTCATCGAGTTACTAACACACCCATACACATAGAAGAGATTTATGGTCAAAGGTTTAAAATCTTAAGTAAACAAGGATGTGACATAACCAATGAACATTAAATTCATCAATGGCTAGAACAACAACCATCAAAAGATAACAAGGGACTAGGATATCAAGGTTCTCCTCCCGCTACCTCTCCTAATGGGAAAGGAATTCTCTTTCACAAAATTATTTCACAACACCAATTAAGGCCTCATGAACATGATAAGGTCACCTTAGATCCTCCATATCAACCTCAACAAGCTGCTCAATCAAGTAAGAAACCCAAGCCATATAAACTCAAGAATCCAAAATTTCCTTGTCCTATGTCCAACAATGAGAAATCCTTACACACACTCCTTAACCAAGGACTCCTAACATTACCACCTATCAAAGAAAACAAAAAAGGAAAAAGTACAAACATTTTTCATTGCCAATATTCTAGAACTCTTGGAAATAGCACTAATGAGTGTCATGCTTTGAAGAGGATCCTAGTTGAATTTGATATCATTGATATAGTTGATTAGCATGTATGCACTTTTCTCCTTGTCATGTGATATTTGTAGAATCATAGCATGCTCATTATTACATGTATTACATTTCATGACAAATCATTTCTATATTGTAAGGACACATTCTCATCACTTATCTCAGCTCATCCTTTTCCTATAGTTAGGGGCAAAGGGTTAGATAGCCTTTTCCTAGTATGCCACTCATTTTTGCCCCTTTGGCTAGTCATTCGCCTTCCTATATGATGAACAAGATTGGGATGCAAATGACTTGCTTTAAGTCAAGGCTCATGTGTTTCATACTAGCTTTATGTTTTTCATGTTCTTAGTGTGATTGCATGTGTGTAATGTAATCCCTCATACTATGATGCTTGGTGTGTCTTTATTTTTTTGAGCCTACTTTGGATGACCCTTGTCACTCTATTGGTGCAAGGATACAAAGGAAGTGAATCTTTTGTTACATCATTTTATTTGTATCTTCATTCTTCTCTATGTTGTAATCATTATCTTTTTATTTGTATTGTGTTTTCCTTTTGGGGACAATCCAAAGTGTTGATACATTTAGGTCTCCTCCATGTTTACCCAAAAGGATGGTTTATCTTCTCTCTCTCTATGTGTCATTCTTCCTTTGTGCTCATTGTTCCATGAGTTATTTGGGGAATGATGACATCTCCGAGCTCTATTATATCACTCTAGCAAAGATATATGTTGACCCCAAATCCGTGGATCCCTTATGTGTTATCTTAGGATTGTATATGGGGGGAAACCTCCTTTCCATGATGTAGCTCTATTTGAAAACATATGTTTGGCATAGGGCTCTCCAAATAATCTCTCATGTCACTTTTATCAATTGGCATTTATCATCTTCTACTTTAAAGTAATTGCTCATAGCATGGTGTTTAGCAATTTCTTTAAAGTGGAGGCCATTATGCCTCCCGCTTGTTGCTTGCTTGATGACATGACTTTTATTCAAAGTGTGGTCTTCTTATTTCACATGATGTGTCTTCTTATTGGTGACATTGGGTTTGACGTCCTTCAAGAGTGTGACCTTTCTTGGCATATGGCATTCCTCTTAGTAGTAATGTTATGGCTTGCATTTCCTAAGGTGTGAATCTTTTATCCCTTGACTAGTCATCTCTTGATGGTGATATCGAGTGTGATGTTCCCTAAAGTGAGACCTTTCATTAACTAAGAAAACCCATTTGACTATCATAAACTAAATTCTTATCCACCAAGCATAATACAACTTGCTTGTTAGTGGTGCCTTTATTTCATGAGTTTCTAGCATAATGCAGCTTGCTAGCCTTGTGAAACCTATGACCATCTTGTGTGGCACCTTATCAAATTTATTAGGTATTATAACTTTCGTATGGTTTTGGGTGCACACCCGGTGTATATCGGACTGCACCAGACCATTATGTGTTTCTCATATTGCCTAAGGGATCACCTAGTGTATATCAAATTGCACTAGCCCTTATGAGCATATTTTTAGACAAATAGCCTATGCTTGATCCATACCTTTTGGACAAACATTCGAAGCTTGATCCACCCCTTTTTCATCTTTGCATTAATTTTGACATTGTATGATGTTGTGTCTTGTGTCACTACTGCATATAATGTCTCGTTGTGCCTTTGTTGGTTTTCCATGGGATATTTGATCTTGGGGGCTTAATCATCCTCTTTGATCCTTGTCATCTCATCTTTCTAACAATTGTACAATTAGACCTCTCTTGACTTATTTGTCTACTTTAGTGTGATTTTGAGTGTGGGGTCATACTCTCACTATAGTGGGGGCTAAATGTAGTGTAGAAAAGTGTATGCCTTTAAATTTTCACACTATGTTTGCATCCCCTTAATTAATTGGACTTAATTAAGCTTCTAAATACCTAAATTATGCATTCCAAAGCCTTATTATTCCCATTTTCCAAAAGGGAAACTTATTAAACAATTTCCATCATTAATTTAAACACCTTGGAAGTTGTGTGTCCTAGACTTAGGTCCTAGGACCAATTCGCCCAAGGGTGAATTGGTCCCCTTTAAGTCCTAGGACCCAATTTTTAATATGTTTTTGGTGGAATTTTAATGATTCAAATTCAAGTTTCAAATGTAGGCTTTTGGAATCTATTTTTTGGGAAATTAGATAAACACTTATAAATACAAGGTCTTTTTATCAATTCAAATCTAGCTAGCAAGAGCACACTTTATGAGAGAAATTCTATAGAAAGTATTATCTTCAAGAGTATTGAAGAGCAGATTTATCAATCATCTACAACAACAATCAAGATCATATCATTATTTCAAGATTCATGTGTGGTCATATCATGTTTGGAGCTAACATTGTGATGTAGGTTGCAAGCATTCAAGTATCAAATCAAGCAAACATTCAAGCCAATTCATGCAAGATCTAATCTTTAGAGAGATGTCTTAGACTTCAGTCCGCTAAGGGCATCCATTAATGGTTTGGTGAGTTGTAGCATAGCTTTGTTCATTCATCAATTCCCTCCATTTATCATTTTTTTATCATCAAGTTTTAATTACCAAACCGGGGTTTGACCAAGGAAAACCCTTATTCACCCAAAAATAAATATTTTTTCTTCTCTCTTTGTATGTATAGATTTATAGGTGAAGAGGGATTGAAAATCAATCAAAAGAGAAATTTTGTACAGTTGTCAAGTCATGAAAACTCACCTACATATTTTATTTCTAGCTTTCTGTTAGTCAGGCCTAGAGAAGTCAAAAGCCTAGATCTGGGATCTGAGGATTGAAAAAGCATATTTTGGACCCCTATACAGAGACACATTCTCCCTAGGGTGAATATGTCCTTCAACAATGTTTAAAACCCACTTTTGGTGCTAGGTACATACCACTTTTCCCTTCTAAGATCTGCCTGTAACTTTTTTTTTTTGCTATCATAATAATTTGTATTTCAAGTATTAGGTCATATAATTGAGTTTGTTAATGCATTTAAATTTATCTCCCAAAATAGCCAATCTGTCATTTTTGTCATAAGAAAATGACAGATCCTTCCCAATAGGGTTGACTCTCCTCAAGGTTGAGAGTCAATCATATCTTTGGGAGATCTCTTTTTCTAATGAAATTAGGGAAAAGGTGTTTTTGAGGTGTCCCCCTCTTTTTTAACCATTCCATTTTAGGGATCCCTTTTCCCTTATATTTCAGTAAGTTATTTGAATATGTTGTGTGAATTTGCAATATACATTAATCTAAGGTATAAATACAACACATAGAGAATACTTGGGGCATAGATCTTTGGTTTGTAACCCCCCACTTTTCTTGTTAACAAAATCCTTGGATTGCAAATAATATAACAATAATTATCTTTTAGAGGTGGGTTTTCTCAAAGAAGGGATTACCACATAAATAATATTTGATTTATCATATTTTTCTTATGGTTTTACATTATTTCTAGGTAGATAACACATATATATAATTATCTTTAATCACATTATCTAAGTTATTCATCTATCCTTATATATCAATCTATTATAATGGGGTTCCTTAATCCTAGCATAAAAATGAAACAATGAACAAGGAAGAAAATAATGAGGAAAGTTACATGTGGGGGTTTCTTGTAAATTTAGAGATCCTCTTAGACATAATCTTTGTCAAATTTATCAAAATCTTCAATAATAAAAGTATAATTTATAATGGCCCGTTAAGGGGCTGGGTTGGGTAAATCCAACTGTTAAGGAGGAAATATAGGTCACTTGGGAAATACCCTTGGAAGGCTGGTGGAAAATAAATTTTGACAGGGCTTCAAAGGGGAACCCTGGACCATTAGGGGCAAGATTCATAATTAGGGATTGGATGGGAGATGTTTTAGCCTTAGGGGCGAAGAAGTTGGTAGAAGGAACAAATAATGTAGCAAAAGCCTCAACGGCCTTATTGGAAATTAAATGTGGAAAAAATCTAGTAGCAACAAATATTCACTTAGAAGGGGACTCGCTGATAATAGTTCAAGCGGTGATGAAAGGGAGCATTGGTGCTTGGCACCTTCAAAATGTAATTGAGCAAATCATAGACGAATTAGCCTCATGTGAAAATTTCTCGGTGAGCCACATTAGAAGAGTGGGGAATGTTGAAGTTGATATTTTATCTAAATGGGCTTTAACATTTAGAGAAATTGGGGAATTTAAGTTTGAAGATTTTACAGATGTGAATTTAGCAGAATAGTCTGATTTAACTGGCGAGTACACTGCATTAAATGGGTAAGGATGTAGGTAGTTTGAGGTAGTTTTGAAAAGACAAGTGAAATGCAAGGAAGCCTAACGGTGGAATTTCAATACATGTTGCATTTAATTCGATGTGTGTTAATCAAGAAAGCTTTTATTCCCTAGCCCTTGGGTTTGATGATTTCTTTTGCATTTCAAAGTGGTAAAGAAGGCTCTGCAATAGAGAAACAATGGTGGTGGCGGCTCTAGCATTACTGGGCTCAAATGGAAGCAAATTTCACCTTTCTTTCAAGGAGGCAATTAATCCCTTTCTATGGAGATGCGTTAGAGAAACTTTTGATGGGCTTATTTCTTTTTTATGATAACAGGTTAATGCTATGTGTGAGAATGATTTTGGGTAGGTATTTTAGAATTCTAAGACATAGATACATGACCAATATGGATGTGTATTCAATGATAGCTGCGTGGGGTTTGGACTTGGGTGAAGAAGTTGAAACAGTTAGAAAGGTGATGGAAAAAATTATCCATGAGGATTTCCTGGTTGGCATGGAGACGATACTGGAATGGGCAGTGTCGGGTGTAGGGTTGGACATTAGTGAGGGAGTAATGATTGAAGAGTTGGAGGAGCTATACGGGTCGGTGGGGTGCATTTCATTCATTCGTTGGCTAGAAGAAAATTTTAAATCACGATGTCGTGAAGAAGCTCGACTTGGCTAGAAAGCATTTTAAAGCTCTTCATCGAGCTCATGGAAGTGGAAGAGATTATTGCACAGGCGAAGGCATAAATGCAATCCATGGAGAGGAAATTGAAGCACCAGTTGAAAAAGAAAGGGAAACGCTAGCAGAAGCGGAAGATGAAAGCGGTCGGCAAGGTAGCGTTGGAGCTGGGTAGCGCAAGTTGATGGAAATGCACTCGTGTTTTTTTGTCTTGTTTTGAAATTTACATTTTGATACTGTTAGCTATGTATTGATGAATAATGAACTTTGTCATAGTTGGTTGGTGAATTCTCTATTTTGGGTTAGGCATATGATTTCTAGGTTAAGGGTTTCTGTAGTAGGATCATCCAGATGTTAAATCGATGTAGGGGAAATGGGGTCTAGTGTTGGTTTTTTCTACACGTGTAGGTGCCTTTGGTCTGAACTTATTTGCAGAAAAATGGAATTTTTGGTTGGGTGAAAAGTGGGAAAGATGATGTAATTTCTATTTTCAAGCAATACAAACAAACTCTTATTATCGACCAAAAAAAAAAGTATAATTTATAATTGTGTATAGAGGTCCTTCCCAAGCAAGAAAAAACAAAACAAAAAAATGACGAAAAGAAAAACTTCAAATGGTGCATAAGGAATATCAAAATAAACATGAAAAGTATAAACTAATTAAATAAATTTTCATGTGAAAAATATTTTTGAAATATTGAAAATAAATCACCACCAAGTATTGCCGATATTGGCATGGTGTGACGATTTAAAGGTGGCATTGTTGTTCTTGCCACCAAGGTTCAAACCCCATTGGGGTGGTATTGTTGAGTGGTTATATTCTGGTTCATAGCTCTGGTTCAAAAGTGTTTACCCCTTGAATAAATAAAATCACCACCAAGTATTATATGGCCTTCAGCTAAGCAACTTAAGTGTATTGGCAACAATTTTTTATATTAAAGCATTGACAATATTTCTCATTTATCTTTTAAAATTAAAATTGTGTTTAAATAAATCATTGTGTATAGAGCTCTTTCCCAAAGAAGGATAAAATAAGAAAATAAAAATGTTTCTAAGGAAATCAAAATTTTAAATTATGCATAAGGAAAATATCAAAACCAACATAAAAAATTATAAAGCCATAGAAATAAAGTTTCATGTGAAAAATATTCTTGAAATATTTTAAAATAAATCACCATCAAGCATTATATGATCTCGGGTTGAGCAACTTGAGTGTATTGGCAACAACTTTTTTATATCAAATCATTGGTGACAATTCTCATCTATCCTTTAAATTTAAATTTTATGTCTAAATAAATCATTGTGTCTAGAGTTTGTTCACAAACAAGGAGAAAAAATAAAGTAAAATTATTGTTCAAGTGATCAAAATTTTAAATGATGCATAAGGAAAATATCAAAATCAACATGAATATTTTAAAGTAATAAAGTCTCATGTGGAAAATATTATTTAAATTTTTGAAAAGAAAACACCATCAAGTATTGTATTATATCGGGTTGAGCAACTTGAGTTTATTAGCAAAAAAAAATTTGTATCAAATTATTGATAACAATTCTCATCTATCCTTTAAAATTAAATTATGCATCAAAAAAATCATTGTGTATAGAGTTCTTTCCCAAACAAAGAGAACAAATAAGAAATAAAATTGTTGAGGGAAAGTAAATTTTGAAATGGTATAATGTAATATTAAAATCAACACATGAAAAAATTTAAGTAATATTTAAAGGTTTCATGTGGAAAATATTCTTTGAAAATTTGAAAATAAATAGCCATCGAGTATTATATGCTCTTTGATTAAGAAAATTAAGTGTATATGCAACTTCTCCTCTATCCTTTAAAATCAAATTTTGTGTATGTTGCATACATGTTTGCTTTGCTTTATACATCACACATCCTTCCTTGCACTACTCTCCTTAGGCTCATGCTTTTCTATCCTCCATCTTATTTCTTACTTCCTTTACACCTCACATTTCCTCTCTATAGATCGTTTAATATTTTTCCCACCCTTTGCAAACATATTGACATTT
>VDFB02081618.1:0-14469 GCA_007258455.2 Sequoia sempervirens
TAAAGACCGGATAACTCTGGAGTTGTCACGTGACATGAGAAAAGTGACTCCCCCAAAATTTGATGGGGAAAAATATGGTGATGTTGTTAAGGAATGGTTGGTGGAAATGGAAAAGTATTTTGAGATTATGGATTACATTAAGGACAAGAAGGCGCTATGGGGAGCTTACTAGTTATTAGAAGAAGCGTCCACATGGTGGATGAGCGAGAAGTTGGAATTAGGAACAAAGGCCAAGGGATTGACATGGTCATAATTTGTGGCCATATTTAGGCAGAGGTGGTTGCCTCAATTGTTCTATAATTAGAAGCTAACTGATTTCCAAAATTTGACTTAGGGAGACCTTTTAGTAAACCAATATTGGGAGAAATTCATTTATCTCCTAAAGTATGTTCTCTAGTAGCATGGAGATGAATATTTTTGGGTCCGAAATTTTATATTAGGGTTGAAACCCCAAATTAGGGGATAGGTGGATTTGTTGGGTCCAACTTCTATGGATCAAGCACACAAAAAAGCAATCAAGCAAGAACAAAGGTTATAGTCCATAGTTGCTGACAGGGAGAAGAAAAAGAAAGCTAAGTTGTCTTTGAATCCTAAATATTTTTAAAAGAAGGGGGACAAGTTCGAATTCCAGCATAAAAATGATAAAGGTCGCCAAGATCAGAAGGGTGGAGGTCGAAGGGATATGAAATGTGGGAACAATCAGAACAACAACAATAACAATAAGAAAAGTCAGGACACTAGGAAACCCACCGAGAGAAGGGGTCCGCGTAGAGGATGTTTCACATGTGGTGGGGACCATTATGCAAACCAGTGCCCCACAAAAATAGTCGAAACATCCCCTCGAGGAAATCAATTACCATCTTAGCAAGCTGCGTTCCAGCAGCGCATACATGCAACAGTTGATAACAAACAAGCTAAATATTAGATTACTCCAATTGAAACTTCATGTAAGTTGTTTGGAACCCCCATTTCAATTCTTATTGACACAAGAGCAACTGAATGCTTCGTATCACCTATGGTTTTGAACAAGATATCTAGAAATTAGGTTACATGCAAATACTTGGTCCATTAGAATATGCAAGCAAGTCCCGAGCTTAGGCAAAGCAATGCTTATTTGAGGCCAGTTGATACCAATTTCACAATAGAAGTGTTGGCGTAACAACTAACACCTCTGGAGTAGAAGTTGTTATGAACAGCCTATGCACACTACGCAATGAGTGCTCTTCAAATTATGGAGGGGAAGCTCCCTCGTTATGCTTTGACAAATGTACTTGCAAAGGAAAATAAGCTAAAACTATGTCCTGTCTTTTTGTTTCAGCTGCTAGAGGCACAAGGCTTTCTTGAAAGAACTTACACGTTGCAGCTGAGTTTTCTCTGGTTTCGCAAATCAACTAAACTACAACTTATATCTATCCAATCTCCTCAGGAAAACAGAGCAAGAGGAAATGGAGCGAGGTTATGACTATCAGACGATAAACGCATTCAGATTCTCTACTTGAAGGCAAGGTGGCACAACTATCATCTCAATCTGAACGAGTTTATTAAGCACAAAACAGATTTGAGAATTTGCTATGTTAATCTTATGAAACCCTATGTGGCATAACACTTAATCAGCATAGTAAAGACTCACAAACAGCTTTTATCATCAAAATCTCTATGAAACCCTATGTGGCATAACACTCAATCGTAATGATAAAAGATTCACAAAACAGATTTTCCTAATCTAAGAGAAGATTCACCATGAAAACTCTATGAAACCCTGTGTGGCATAACACTCTATTAGCATAGTAAATACTTCACAAAACGGTTTTATCATTACAATCTTACGAAACCCTGTGTGGCATAACGTTTGATCATAACAATAAAAGATTCACAAGACAGATTTCTCTAAACTATGGAAGAATCCAGCATTACAATCTTTCGAAACCCTATGTGGCATAACAATCAATTGCAATAATGAAGACGCATGAACAAATACCAAAAAGAGCAATATTGAGGGCAAGGTAGGCGCAGCATATATTTCTCTCTCAAGCAAAAGTTATTTACAAATGAGCATAAGCTCTTATTTATATACATCAAGGTGTAGGTAACCCTAAAATCACCTTGAGTTTACTACAGTTCCTGCAATGCATGCAAGTCATGCGCCCTAACCCTAATGAAGTAAACTATACAGTTAACTGGGCAACTACCCTCAGTTTAACTGGTACAAATAACCTAATTGGACAATGTGCAAGCATGCACGTCCTTATTTAAAGCAAAGTTAACTGGCCACTACCTTCAGTTAACTGGAAACCCTAACCCTAACTCCCGTGTTGATAATTCCAAGAATGAGATAAGCATGTGTTAAGTCAGCAAGTGAACTGAAGACTGGAAGTCAAGTTAACTGCTGCTCAGGACTCAACCCTAGAAATTAACTGCACGTTCTAACCGACAGATCACTCCATGTCAACTCGGTCTAACACTTCGACCAAGAACTCATCGATCTCCCTGTCATCTGGCACTTTGATGCTGCTAAAAATAACAGTCTGTTTCTTTAGTTCTCTGCCACTTTCCGTAATTGTATGTACACCATCTTTGCATTCTTCAGTCGCCTTTCTCAAACTGGCTGCAATTACTGAAACATTCTCTAATTTTGGCGCCCTAGGTTCACCTTCAAGGCTGTCATAAATCAGCTTCTCGAATTCTGCTTGAACTTTTTCCAACTCCACATACGTGCCATCTTCGAGAAGATAATGACACGGAATCTGAACAACGAAGCCACTGACAAGTGCAAGCACTCCAACTACGTCATCCTTCAATGAAAACAATTTGGTAGAGATCTTCTCACATATTTCTGTTCTGAGAAGGTGCTGCTCTCTCCAAGTGAAAACTTTATCTTGATCTTCAACCTCCTCCAAAGCATCGCATGCAACTGATAACTGAGATATAAGAACACGATATTTTGCCAAACTCTCTGCAACTGCAATATCCAGCAACTGAATACCCTGACGGAGTTTGTGTGCCTCACTCCTCAACTGATACAAATCTGCAAGAAGAGTTTTACCAGCAGCAACTAAACTTTCAATCCAGTTGTCCACAAGTCTGCCATGACTGACTAACTGATCCAATTTTCGTTTCTCTGCAGGTGTGTGCTGAGGAAGAACAGGTGCTCTATTTGGATTCCCATGAACAAGATCAGAAATGTATTGACGAAGTTGACTATTTTCAGCTTTGAGTAAAGCCTTATCTTCTCCATCCTTCGTGATACGCTCTTCAAGATTATTGGTAACAATCTTAAGAAGAGATACATCTGTCTCTCGTGTAGTCCTGCCAAGATTAGCCTTAGTGAATGTAAAGTCACCCACTTCGACTTCGTCCAAGCTTTTACCCTCTGGAGGCACTGCAACTTCTATCACAATCTCTGATTCAGGGGTCTTTTCAATGTGCACTTGTTTCCTAATCTTCTTGTTTGATCTCTTCTGATAAGGCTCACCAAACTCAGACAAATCAAGGTTGTATGACGGTTCACGCCTTTGTCTTCCCAAAGACTTTTCGAGCCAACAAGACTGAACAATATTCTCAATTCGCGGAGAGACTGTCCCTGATGTATCAACCTGTGGTGTTTCAGTTGTCTCCGATCCTGCTTGAATTGGTGGCTCAGGCTCAGAATCTATATCAATAGGCGGAACATGAGGTGAACTAGGGAGTGAAACGTGAGGCTCTGTCTCTACTGGAACCTCAGGAACATTCTCAATTTGTTTCTGCTTCCTTTTACCAGTAGCTCTTTTCCCTGTGTTTCCACTGAGCCTAACCCCTTCCGGAGGTATGATAATAGCTTTGACTCTGGGTCTTGCTCTAGAAGTAGAAGGCAATGACGAGAAATCCTTTGGCGGCTCTGCTACAGGAACTGACTTCCGTGTTCGTTTGCTCTTCAAGAATAACCTGTTAGTCTTGATTACTGATCTGGAAATCTCTTCAATAGAAGTATTCTCCTTAGCATACCAATCAGGTGAGCGAAGTGGCTGCCTAGCAACTTGATCCTTAACATAAGAATTGAGAAGAACTTCTCCATCATCATCCAACAAACCATCAACATCTTCTAACAAATAATCAGAGAGCTGTCCAACAGTGAGTCTACAATAATGACGACGACGAACCTCGAATTCATCTTCACAATTTGCCCAAAAATCTTCAAGTGCTGGCGTATGTGCAATCCCTCGCTCTAACCGATTTGCATAATGACCGAGAGGATCATAGGAACGCCTCTCAGTATAAGGCTTGAATTTAAACCTTTCTATCTCAGTAGACATATGTCTAGCATCTGTTGCTGCATCACATGTGAAAATTCCCAATGAAAATGGAAAATTTGCCGCAGCCTTATGACGACTATGAAGAAAGAAGTGAACATGCTGCATTTGCCTGAGGAACTCCATAAAGACAATTTTGTCTGACGGATATCTTGGCAACATCAGAGGCTTTCCAACATAACCATAAACTCAGAGGTATGTGAAAGTAGGAAACTGTATGAACCAATCTGCCCAAGTTTCCATTGCTGATTTGGCCTCGGCTGAAATACGAATGTGCAACTCATCATCAAGATCTCTCACGGTCCTCATGGCAAAGTGATCATTCACCACTCGGAAGTCCTGCTCAGACTGAGAAAACTCTAGCTGTGGATAATACTCATGAACACGCTGAACACCGAGAGTGCCATTGGTTTTAAGAAGTCTGAAACTACCTTGGAATGCAACCAAGTAAACCAAATAGGATATCATATGAAACTCGTGATGCTTGAGAAAATTAGAAATCTGCTGATGTAAGCAGTCACTAATCAACATAGCCCAGTCAAAACGTTCTGTGCCATCAAGGATTCTGGTAATCAGGTAGAACATCCATGGGCGGAAAGAATTAGCATCTGACTGGCCGGTAACTCGGTTGAGTAAGGTAATCAAAACAACAACTTCTCCTTTAAATTCACCACGACCAACTTCTTAGGCAAGTTAGTTTTCTGAATTGTCAACCATTTCTGCGCAACTTTTCTCTGTGAACGTTGATGATCAAAGTATCCCATATCTTCTCACAAGTCGGTGATCAATCAGAAAATTATTCCGAACGAGGAGGAATAGCAAAACATTTCTTCTTAAGCGTCCTTCTCGCTTGAGATCGCGAAAACCACTCTTCCATCAACCGATCTGATCTGTCGTGAACACGAGTCATAATGCTTAATGCAAGCAAGTATGAACTCAAGATCGAAGATAGTAACAGGAATGGATGCCGCTGCCAGCAACCCGGAACGCTCAAGATTCCTTATCGAATTGCTGCTAACACCTTCTTAAACCGCCGATTGACCAATCGGATAAACATGATTTGTAGTCCAGATTCCAAGCCCTGCGAAATTATGTATGGGCCGATTTCACCCTTTGTAATCAATGAGATTGAACTGCATTTTGAAAATGGTGACTTTTGACTGTAAAGTCGAATATGCTTGAAGAACTTTCTGAAAAACTCTGAACAAGGCTAAAAATAGCTTCTGACAGAAGAAATTTTCGAAGAAATTCTGGAACATGGGTTTGTACACAACTGAATTCTGAACAAACCCAGATAGCTGGATTTTGGAAAAAATGTGATTTAAGCCCACATGCAAAGAGATTCTCGGAAAAAAGGCTCAAAGCTTCAGAATGAAGGCTACGGGGCGATTTTCTCGAAAAAATCTAAGAAGTGGGTCTTGTCAAAATAAATATGAGAACCCAGATGAACAGATTCTGAATACGTGTTGAATTTCTTTGACATGCGAAGAAAGTACCTAAGGTGAGAAATAGAAGAAATAAGACAGAAGATAGAAAGTTTTGCTCGTCTACTTCTGAAAAATCTGCAAATCTCTTCTTTGAATCTTGATACAACCTGCATGCAAAGTGGAAATAACGTCTAGAATCGACTTTCTCTGAACAATCTGAACTCGTAGCTTCGAAGAACGTTGAAAACGAACACCTGAATCACCTTAAGCTTGCTGGTCGCTCAAAAGAATACAAGCTTCAGAGCAAAAGATGATGCAATAATGGACGCCATCTTTGAAATATATAGAATTTCATCATAGAAAATTCGTACTAAATAAAGCGTGCATTAAAATGGCGCTTGGCTTCTCATTGGACCTCATAATAGTTAACTGGAACTCGAACAAGCTCAATAAGTGGACGCATTAGGGTTTGCCTTTCAAGTCTTCAGTTAAACTCATCCATGCGATTTTAACTTCAGTTAGCTTCTTTATCAAATTCGCCACCTTCAACCTTGCTTTGGATTCATCAACTTGACCTAAGGCGTGCCCTTTTGCAAACTTTTGTTAACAATAAGAATGAGATAAGGAATTCGCCTTATTCATGCAATAAATATTCTAAAAATAGCTAGCCTTTTGGAAGTTCAGTTTGGCCTTCAAGAATGCGCCAACTTCATGCTTTAATCAATATAATCTAAAAATAGCAACCCTTTTCAAACTAAAGTTGCCATTGCCTTGAAAAGTGCACCATCTTCATCAATATCTTGCTTCACTTTTTGAAAAACTAAAAATAGTGACCCTTTTCATGAGTGAAGTTATCAACTTCAAATTCGCCATACTTCACTGAATATGCTTCATGCTTCACAAAACAATGCTTCATCCTTCAATTTGTCCCTTTTGAACTTCAGTTGACATTTGATGAAGCGCCATCTTCACCAAAATCTTCACAATTTGCAAACAAAATCGCCATGCATGCAAACTTCAGTTGACTTTTAGTGGTAATCTTCAGTTAAACTTAACATGCAATCAAGTTAACTTAACATGCAAGGTAGTTAACTTAACACGCAAACTAGTTAACTCGACATGCAAATTGAAAGATCACTCCACATGCCAACATATGAACCGAAGATGACAACCCAGAAATCGTTCAGTCTAACTACAGTCAGAACTCCAGTTAAGGCGTCCATCCAACTCTCTTTCGAAAATTCAAATTTGAGCTCTTGGGCAAATTCCAGACTTAGCCAAATTTTATGAAAATTTAGGCTAAAACCTCTGCCGGGACCTTTGTTCATCCTTCCTCAAATTCCTGCCAATCGGGACTCTCTCGATTGGCTTCTGCTGGATGTGTGCATTGGGTGCAGCTGAGTAAAAATCGAAAGTAAAGATATATCTTTGAGACCTGACGCCATAAACCGGCGACCGGTTAAGCCTCGCTAAAAATTCAAGCGCTTTTCCTAAAAGCGCGCTTTTCCCCGACTTAGTCACCAACCGTGATTTTGTAACGGCGAAAAATGTGCACATGACTTCAGATCAATAACCCACCGTAATAATCGACTGTTCGACGGTACCGATCGACTGACGATACATCGAAAGCTCTGGCTGCAACACGGACGCATTGGAATATCTGAAATCACGTAAAGTGTTACATTAAAAGGCTCGAAAAAGCTTGGGCGCCTTTCAAAATGTGCCTTTTGCTTTTTCCTTCCGAGTATTTTGACTAAGATTTGACCCAACGTTTGACCTCTGGTTCAGATGCTTCAGCAACTCAGATTCACCCAGTGACGGATGCGTCGCGAAGCTTGAACAAACGTGAGATAAACATCTTGGGGGCATTCAGTCAAAAACCTACATCTGGCACCTCAAAAAGATGGGTGCCTTTCTGAAAAGCTGCGCTTTTCTCCAGTGTTAGCCAATTCTTGCTTTCGCCTTGATTTGCACTATAACTTCCGTAACTTGCTCAAAACAGGTCCGTTTGACAGGCTTGATAGTTCACTGCGAAGCTGACGTGATGCCGGACAAATGTCTGCTGGAGGTGACAAACCCTAAAAACAGGATCTGGACCCCTAAAAGATAGGGCGCCTATTTGAGAATGTGCTCCCTTCTCCAGAGATAGAAAATTTTGATGTTTTTCATTCAGATTTTCACTTTTCTTAAATCTCTTCGGTAACAGACTAACATAGTACTGACACCAACTCCATATTTAAAAACCCCCAAAACGACCATTTGTCAACACTTTAACAAGAATCAAACTCAATTAAACAAAACGCCTTAGTGAAGCAAAAATTTTGGTTTCGGGTACAACACAAACCTTTACAAGGTCCGACTTTGCTCCATAAGATCCGCCAAGTACAATGGCAAACATGATGCAACGTCTGACCTAGACCAAGAAAAGAAATGTCAAAGTGTTGAGAAGGTTCGCCAAGCATAAAGGTAAGATGGCGAAACCACTAGCAAATCCGACTTTGCTCAACTGAGAAATGGCACAAGCATGATAAAGTTCGACTTCTCCCTAGACATGTTTGTCCAAAGTGGCTTGAAGTCTGATTTAGGTCGAGAGAGAAAACGTCCAAGCTCATGTGAAGTCCACCCAAGGAGAGGATGAGAAAATTGGCTAAGTGTTTATACCTTGGCTAGAAGAATTCACTAAGTGTTGAATAGAAAACAAGAAGGATGAAGAGAAATAAAGAAGAAATGAATAAAATCCTTAGCACAAGCCAAATTCAAAATTGAGGGCAAATCCACAGGCAAAGTTCGTTCGAACATGGCTAAATGTTGAATGGTCCACATGAAGGTGTTACAAAATAGCCAAAATTTGGCTAAGTCTGGGAAATACTTCATAGAGGAAATTCCAATTTCCTCCATTGTGGCAAAAGCACGGAGGCATTCTTCTCCAAATTCTAGGCACTTGAAAGAAGCAATCAGAACAACTTCTTGAAGGATTTTAAACAAGTTTCCAATCAGAATTAGATGGTGACAAGGAGAGTGTTCCAAACATATCTCCATACTTAGACAATTTCTCGGCACAAATTGGCGAATTTAAAGAGGAAATCCAAAGGAATAACATCAACCCAATTCAAGCAGGAGGAAGTCCAAGGCAACCGACTTCAAGTCCAGACAATTGCTCCAGGGGGAGACTTCCAGACCTCAAAAATTCCAGTCGAGGTAAGAAGAAGAAATCAAAGTCTCAAAAGGAATCCAGGATCAAAGCTAGGGAGGAACAAGCACAACAGACAGAGTGATCGGCGGGGAAAATATTCTAAGGCAAGCACGTGGAAGAAGAACGAAGCAACCAAGAAGACATCCAGCACACTGAGGTGGCGCCTCGTCTTCTTCCAACCAATCAAATTGTTCCAAATCAACATGCAACAACATTCTATTTTATTGTTGGTTTATATTTAGCAAAAAGGACAAGTGTCCTCAAATGAAATTTTCTCATTGGTCGAAAGTGACAAACCCTAATTAGGGTTTTATTTTGTAATCTCGGCCGTTGATTTGAAATCAATCTGGGCCATTGAATTGTAATTGGGGAGCCTATAAATTGAGCTCGCCCCCTCATTTGTAATGTGTGGAGACGGAATATGTGTATTGTTGCACTGAGACTATTTTGAATAATAAAAGCTCTTGAGCATGATTTGCCTTGAATAACTTCTTATTATCAAATAGTAAGTGAGGTTGCATATCTTCTTCCGCCATAGATTATAGTTAAAGTTAAATTAGGTAGAATTTGATTTAAAAGTCGGTTAATTGAATGAGAGATTGATCGTATTGATTCAATGGTGAAGTGTAGCTCATACTTTCTTCGAATGGATGATTTGCATTCGATGCGTAAAGTTAGCCTGAGCTCTTAATTGTGGAAGCTTAACTTCAGCCTCATTCGAGGTTTGAAAATTATTATCACAACCCCCTTGAAGATTGCACCCATTTTGCGTATGTTGTCCTGCAGGAGGCGAAACAAAGTGTGGTTTATCCTCTTCACCAAGTCTTTATTGCCTCTTGAGTTCTTAGGATTAGACTAGATTCTCCTAAACCCTATCTTTTTGCCATTTTTTTTTGGGATCCACAATTGAAAGTCCTAATTGAGAGCCTTTAACGATAAATTTCCTAAGTCCTGAACTTGTGAAGATTTTCTTATGTAAGTCCCCTTGTTTATTACCAGCATATCACAACGGCCATTGAGCTTATCCACACGTTGAGACCCGACTAAAGAAACCTTGGAATCGCCATATGATCTTCTCGCAATCTTAGCATACGCGGCGGTTTTTCAAGAGAGGATAGAGTGTCTTTGGGCATTTTATTCTGTGTGTTCGGTGGATGATAAAACATATACCAACATGCCCCAAAAAGGAGTGAAAAAGGAAATGGAATTAAAGTAAATTGAATGAGATGAAGTCAAATGCAAATTAAACATTATAAAAGGGCATTTGGATTTCATTTTCATTCATTCTTGAATCATTCAACATTTTGGAAGAAGCTTTGGCTTTGAGGAAGAAACCTAGGGTTTCACTGTAAATTCAATCTTGGAGAATGTAGCCTCTTTTCGATTGTGCTGGTGGCTTCATACGGAGGTCACATCTGAGCTTCAATGGAGTTTATGCAAATCTGAAAGTGATTATCTCCAAAGATTGTTCAAGTGTTTAGAGATTAATCATCTAAATTCAAAGATATCTGCTGTGAATGATTTTGTTGCTGCTGCTAATCATTTACACAACCATGTGGAAGATTCCAATTTGTTGATATAAAATTTTCAGACCTGCATTTATTGATTTGGGTCCGAGTATGATCATTTGTATTTCAAAGAGGTGTTTATTCTGCTGTATGACTTCTGCAAACTTTACACTTCTTCCTGGCAACCATTTTCAGAGGGTTTCAAGGCATGTTTATCTGTGAGTTCATGAATTGTAACTCCTAGATTTTCTGGGTATTGTTGTTTTAGATATTAGGACTTATTTTATGAATTGAGTTGTCATTATATTGTGAAAATATTGAGTATTTAAGCTGGTATAAAAATCTGGAATTTTCAGCTGTGTTTTCCCAATGCAATTTCAGTTTTGAGTGAAAAAATTATTATTGCAACATCTCTTGTTTTGCTGCATTATATTGCTATATTATACATTGGAAATATATCAAAAAAAAAAAAAAAAACATAAAACTACGAGCAAACAAACAAGAAGAATTTCGAAATTGAATATTGTAACAATCTGATTTCAGATTTATAGTCCATCTCGAGTTGTATGACAATTGTTCGAGAAAATGTTTATTTATAGTCTTAGTACATTCTAGGTGATTTATGATTGCATCTCATTTCAGCTTTGCATCTTAAATTTGGAAATCAGAATTGGAGTAAAGAAGTTTTACATTTAATGTCAAGTTAAGCATTTGCATAATAGTTATCTTGTTGCAAGTCTTGTAGAGACAATTCTCCATTATATGTCAGTCAATTGCATCTCCTAGTAGCTGGTTACAGTTTATTCATGCATACTTTGTCATCATAAAGAAAAACATTGAAAGAAATATCTTCTACATGTTGAAAGAGGGTTGCAAGACAAGTGTTTGACAAAATTCCAAAACCACTCAAACTGAAAATTTAGAGCAAAATTGGCAAGGGTCTTTATAGTGGTATCAGAGCTAGCTTCCTGCCAACCTGTGGAGTTAGAAGAAGATAGTGATTTACAGCTGAGTGATATGTTATGAATCCAACAGTGAACCTTGGGGACGTGTCCCCCTTGGGCCCTAGCGTTTCTGGAATAGGGACGTCCCGGAGACATGGGGACGGTGTTCCCACGTCTACGGCGGCGCCACCATTTTTTGGCTCACCGCCAGAGATGCGGAAATGTCCTGGCATCTCCGAGACGTCGAGGGAGACGCTTGGGCGTCCCTCAAGTGTCTCGGGGACGCCCAGGCATCTCCCGTGGCGGACAGCCAAAAAGTGATTTAAAACATTTTTTTTATATTATATTGGTTCTATTCAAACCCTAAGGGCATGTGGGGCCCATCTACACTCATACATGCTTTCAAAAGGCCCTCCAATCTTTATTTTTATTCACATTTGCATTTCTACTTGTTTGCTACAGCAAGAAGAAGAAGAGTGAAGGCTGAGGAAAGAGTAATTGGAGGAGTGAAAGGAGTGATTGCAAGTGAAAAAGGAGTGTCAAGGAGCAAGAAGAAGAAGAGGAGGAAGATTCTTCACCTTGTTGAAGAGATTTTTCAAGCAAAAGGTAGGGTTTTTAACTGATTTTTTATTTTATTTTCTGATTTTCAATGTTTTTTCATTTCTTGTTGTTTCATTTTTTAATTTTTCTTATTTCATTTCTTGTTGTTCCATTTTCTAAATTAATTTAGAATCTTAGATTTTGTTTTGCAATTTAAAATTTGTTAAAAAATTTAAAATATAGAGTTTTATTTTTTTAATTTTAAAGAGGGGCATAGGCTGAAACTGTGTGTTTATTGAATTTTTTTTCATTTTGTGAAATGCAATGTCAAAATGAGCTCCCATAGTCATGATATGAGTGAGGATGAGATGGAAACTGATTCTCATAGTGCAAGCCAATCAGAATATGAGCCTAAGCATGAGGATGAGCCCAATGAGGCGGGTGAGCATGGGTCAAATCCGGAAGGGAAAACTAGTTCCATAGCTAATGCACCAGTTTCTACTGATTTCCCTTCCCAGCTTTTGGCAAAGTGGGCTAGGGGTCCTTATGATCCCAAATCTCCTCTCCAACAGTTTGCAACAAGAATAACAGCCCCAACGTCATCAACTGGTCGTACGAGGAAATGGAAATGCAACATTTGTGGTGATGATTGGTTTGGGAGCATCACCAGAGTTAATGCACACTTCCTCTTTTGGCTAGGAAAAGGTGTGGGAGCATGTGATTTTTTGAAGAAATCTAAAAATTTGAAATACAGAATTGAGTTCAACAAGCTTTGGGGTGTTCCAGATGACGTGACAATTCCAATGCCTACTACCTTGTCTGGTAGGCAACATATTCAAACTATTCAGCAGATTCAGGAGCAGCAAATGCAGAGGCAGCCACATATTTCTACTCCTGCATTGCATCAGAGAGCAGGAACATTGTCAGGGTCAGCCTCAGGACCGTCATCCACTTATAGCACTATGGCTGAATCACAACAGGGCAAGGAGAAACGCAAGATGCAAAGTCAGCCTAACCCCATAGCTGATTTATTTAATGTGCACCTAAGGGATCAAATAGATGATTCCATTGGCAGGTTCTTTTTTGCCAATGGAATCCCATTCCATGTAGCTCGATCTCCTTATTATAAGGAGATGATTTCGATGGTGGCAAAGGGAGGACCATCATATGTGCCACCAGGTGAGCACAAATTGAGGACCACGATCTTGGATAACAACTATGCCAAGATCAATTCATTGATGGAGACGATGAGGGCATGTTGGGAGGAGTCTAGATGTAGCATAGTTATGGATGGGTGGACGGACATTAGGCATTGTCCACTCATCAATGTCATAGTTACATGCTCAAAGGGCCCATTCTTTCTCAAGGCGGTTGATTGTTTAGGGCATCGAAAAGATGCTGATTTTCAGTTTGAGATCCTTCGGGTAGCTATTGAGGAGATTGGGCCACAAAATGTGGTCCAAGCAGTGACAGATGCAACACATGTGTGCAAAGTTGCAGGGAGGCTTATTGAGGCAGCATATAGACACATTTGGTGGACTCCATGTTGTGTGCATGCCATGAACAATGCACTCCAGGACATGGGGAAGATTGAGTAGATTAGAGGAGTGGTTAGCAATGCTAGAGATGTGCAGATGTATATCTGCAACCACCACACTTCACATGCCATCTGCAGGAGCTTTGCGAAGGAGTTCTTGAAACCAGTTGAGACCAAATATGCATCCTATTTCATTCTTTTGGAGAGAATGTTTGAGTTGCAAGAGCCACTGCAACTCATGGTTGACACAAGAATGGAATCGTTGGGATGGGGCTAGGACAGAGTAGGGGAAGAGGGTGAAGGAGATAGTGAAGAGTGATGCATTTTGGCATGATGCAAAATATATTGTTGCCATCATTACACCAGTTGTACAGGTCATCAGATATGGGGATGGGGATGCACCTAACCTTGGGGAGGTGTATGAGTGCATTGATTCTATGCTTGGTCAAATGGGGGTAGTTGTGCAAGAGAAGGAACCCACTTTAGCATTCTACAATGTTTACATTCAGCCTATTATTCAGCGTAGATGGGACAGCCTAAACACTCCCTTGGACATGGCTGCTTATGCATTGAATTCGAAGTGGTACATGCTTAGGCCTGGTAGAGCTACACCAATTCAGGATGATGAGGTGAAGCAAGGGTTCTTCAGGTGCATTGATAGGATGTATGATGCTGAAGCTGCTGGCAACATTCGCATTGAGTGGACGAAATTTGCTACTCTTAGGGGTTATAAGGTTGCAGCAAAGGCGGACATAAGAACTATGGCACAGGAGGATCCGATTTTGTGGTGGACTTGACATGGACCAAAATCACTGACTACCACACTAGCCATTCGTTTGCTGTCCCAGGTTTCTAGTTCTTCAGCTTCTGAGAAGAACTGGTCTACTTATAGCTTCATCCACTCTCTTAAGAGGAATAGACTTACCTCTAGGAGAGCAAAAAAGCTAGTGGCTGTACATAGTGCCTTGCGTATCACTGACCGCAGGACATGTGTGTACAAGGAGAGCCCAACAACACGATGGGATGTAGAGCCA
>VDFB02081619.1:0-12865 GCA_007258455.2 Sequoia sempervirens
ATTTCAAAGAAGACATCATATTTCCAAAGCACTCTGACATTTTTAAATCTTCTTACCAACAATTATATGCACTAAAATAATCACTATTACAGGATAGTGAAACAAAAACCAAGAACAAATCTAGATAGAAAACTCAAGGAGATTATTTTCATTAATATTTGGTCCAAAATAACTAGAACAAGGGTGCTAGTAGTCTTTACCTAAGGAGTTAAGCTTCAATTTTTTAATAATTTGGAAATAAAATTCAATGTCTAACCATCCAAATTTGTAGAGGGTAGATTTGTAAATAGAAACATGTTTATAAATGCACAAAATATTATTTTTTCTATTTTTAATACACAAGTATGTATACATTTTTATGTTTTTAAAATAATGCAATGTATCAAAAGGATATTTTTAGATTTAACATGCAATAATTAACTGAACTAGTTTGAAAATTTTAGAAATTATAAAATTCTTTATCTTTTGAAATGACAAAAATTATGTAAATCAAGTTACTTTTTAATGGTTTTACCCCTAAAATATGTATTGCATAAATGAAAAATTCAAAAAACCTAAGATTACACTTATATTTTGAAATGATAAGATTCAAATTTTAGAAGGTTTTAAATCATAATAAGTATCGGGTTCACCAAAATGTGATATTAGAAAAAGGGATCCAGGGTAATCAAACCTTCTCCTATATCATAATGGAAGGAACCAAAAAAAATTTGAAACACCCACTTGGCTACTAACCTCAATGGAAGAGCCAAAATGGTGGATCACGGTTTTGATTCTTTCTTTTGGGCATGATTTGATACTAATTAATTGACTATTGATTGACTTAATTTGATAATGTAAATATGCATCTAGGTCAACTATGAAAATGTAGAAAACTATTATGATTTCATAAAATCACAAAACAAAAAACCAAAAAGAGAGTAAAAAATAGCAGAATGCGGACATAAAGGAACCTAATATATAAATTTGAGCTTGAAATAGTTGGACAAGGGCTCTAGAACCCTAGACCTAAAAATGTAGACCTTCAGAAATAGAATTCAGATCTTAGTTGGTCCTTGTTTGTAGCTTCTTCCCTTTTGGACTCAATATTGGAACTTTGTATGTTGTTGATAAATTTCACTTGCCTAATTTATTGACTTCAAAGGTTTGAATGCTTCATTGAGCAATTAAGCCTTGAATCCTTTTCCAAATTTGCTTCAGATCTGTAACCTACATACAAGAAAGAGGGGAAAGAGTTTTGTCATATAAGGGCTTGCCTAAGTCAAACCCTATTGTGGTATTTCTACCTCCACAATGACTATGATAATTTAAAAGAGAGTGCTTACCCTAGGTCGAGCAAAGGAAAATGAATAAAGGAATGATAAATTAAAAATTACTACAACTTACTACTTAGATCTACATTCCTTGATGGACTGAAGAAATTGTACTCATCACCTTCAAGGAGAATTGGATGTTTGATTTGAAGTCTTGTAAGTGTTAGTGCTCATACAACAAATGGACATGAAATATAAAAAACTAGCAACCTAAATTTTTTCCCCAAGGTTTAGATCTATTATCAAATTTATATTTTCTATTGTAATTTCTTCCTCATTCTTGGGATCTCCCCCTTGTTGCTAGTTACTAAAGCATCTCCTAATGAGGTACCTTGATTTTTCCTTCTCATCTCTCACCAAGAAGAATCCCAACAATGTCATCAAAATTTAATACATGCTTTTCTTCTTACTGGATACTGAGTTGCCAATAGCCATAATGACTCCTTCCTAGCTATCAAATAAAGAACACAATAGAAAGATAGCCTTTATTTATTATTCCAATTTGATATTGAAAAAAATTAATTAGTTGATCAAATTATTAAATTCATTCAAGTGGTTTGATACATTCCTACCTTCCTTCATCTTCAAGTTGTATAACTTATTCATTAAGAAAAAATTGTTTAAGGTTGAAAGCAACTCATACATATCAAAATTGATCCCATAAAACCTTTGTTTTCTTGTTCATTACAATATTAGATCTAAATCGTTACTAGATAGAGAGAAGATACTTTTTGGCATTTCCTTATTTTCCAATTTATCCCAATCTTCATCGAACATCGCAACTAAGTGTTTTTTTTTTAATTTTCTCTCTAGTGTAATTGAGAGGTCTTTTTTTCCACTTTTAAAAGTTTTGGAAAAAAAATTCATTTTTTATTTCCTTCATCTCCCCTCAAATTGGCTCAGATCTCATAACACTTGTTGAGTTTAAAGTGCAAATAGAATATCAAATAACTAATAAAAATAGAACCACAATTAAATTTGTAAAAAATGTTGGAAATCAAGGTATAACTTGCAACAATATGAACTTATTAAAGTGATTGAAAATATAAAATTATGTTTAGAAGATTACCATAAAATGATTAACTAAATGACAGTTGCAACAATGAAAGAAAAATCTGCAATACCACAAGTCATTAACACAAGTGATAAAAGATATATGTGGAGAAACCCTTGCAAGAAAAAAATCCACACCCAAAGAGATCCAATGTTTGTATTAATATTCAGGGAATTACATCAATACAACAATCCTCTATGTAATCTAGTAGCACTTCATCATCCTAACAACCTACAAAGAACTCATACTAAAAACACCATCTAAAGACTCCAATATATAGAAGCTTGTGGGAGAGAATACCATAAATGGTATCCAAAAGCAACAAGGAAAAACACCTTGAAAATCCCATGCCCCCCTTAGTGTACATCCCATACACATGGAATACAATATTGAATAATCGCATGGCCTTCACATGGGCATCTAGCCCACAAGCAATAAGAAAATTCAAACCTGAGTGCTCCATAACTCTCCAACGGCTCTAATGACTACATGCAAGATCATGCACCAACATGCAAACCTAGGTGCCCAACCATGCAAGAGAATGAAAAAAATGCAAATAACATCCAAGGAAATGGACACTCAATTTGTACCCACCCACAAAGTTGGAAACCAAAAAGGAATATTCCTCCAAGATGCTTTGTAACTGCCATCGTAAAGGGTCCACCTCTTTGAATGCAATTACAATTTGTCATATGAAAATAATTAATAAATATGTTGCCCCTCATATCCTCTAGAACACTTTCCAAAGAATGTAGAGACACATAAATCAACTTAGGATAATAGTTTTAATGTCACCTATCCTAACATTCTCCCACTTGACATTATACATTGCAATTTAAGTTTCATTGTGTAATTTTTTTCATGCTATTTAAGTATCCTGGACTTGTACACCACCGCTTTCCAATCCTGCATTAATACAACTCCTACACCATCTCCCAAAGCATCCATGATTACTATAAATTTATGATTGGGATCAAGTATGTTCAACACTAGGGCTATCGTGAGCTTCTTCTTTAGGAGTTGGCAAGCTTGTTGACACTTTTCCATCCACTCAAACCTTTTCCATTTCTTTTGAAGAGAGGTAATTGGGGATGCAATTTGCAAAAATCCCTGAACATTCTTTCTGTAATATCCTGCTAGTCCCATAAAGCTCCACAATCACACTCTGAGGTGTTGACCATTCTACTATTGCCTTAATCTTTTCGAGATCTATGGAGACTCCTTCTACTGATATAATGTGACCAAGTTAATGCACCCTGTCTTGATAAAATGAGCACTTGGATAGCTTTCCAAAAATATTCTTCTCTATGAGATGTTATAAGACTATCCTCAAATGTTTATCATGCTCCTTAATGGATTTGGAATAAGTCAATATGTCATCAATAAAGATCAAGACAAAGTCATCTAAGCAATCTCTAAATACACTATTCATGAGATTCATGAATGTTGCTCGTGCATTGGTCAAACCAAAAGGTACCACTTTAAACTCAGTGTCCATATCGAGTTCAAAAAGTAGTCTTAGGGATGTCCTCTTCTTTTATTATCAACTGGTGGTATCTAGATCTGAGATCTATTTTGGATAACACCATTCTCCCTTCATCTAATCAAATAGTTCATCAATCCTCGAAAGGGGATATCTATTTTTAATGGTCACCTTGTTCAACATCCATTACTTAATGCATAGACACAAGGTTTCATCCTTCTTCATAACAAAGATAATTGGTGCACCCCAAGGAGACACATTCAGTCAAATAAGTCCCTTACTCAACAATTATTGTAACTGGGCCTTCAATTCAAATAACTCAGTGGTAGTCATCATGTATGAGGCTTTAGACTGAGGTTCAACTCCTAGTACTAAATCAATAGAGAAATTGAATTCTCACTTAGGAGGTATTTTTGTGAGTTCTTTAGGGAATACATCTCAAAACTCCTTCAGAATGGGGTAATCATCCAAATAAGGCTTCATTTCCTCTAGTTCACTAACATGTACCACATAAATGGTACACCCCTTCCTTTGAGCCCTCTTGAACTGCATAGCAGAGATCTATTGAAGCTTTAATGGTCTCTAAATTCAATGAATCTCAACTGGGTTTCCACAGGAATCTAGAAAGTTCACCATATTATCCTCACAATTAAAAATGGACTTGTGGTTTATCAACCAATTAATTCCTAAAATTACATCATAGGATCATAAAGGTGCCACATAAAGGTTGAATTGATTCAAGAAACTAGGAAGCTCTAACTCACTGCTACAGATACATGAGTCCACCCTTCACTCCGCTATGCTCAATTTCCATAATTATTCATAGTTTGATAGCCCATGGAATATCCTATAAACATCAACCACCGGTTCACCACTGATGTCAACTGATCATCTCGGTTTCTGCTTTCTTTCAAAATTTCCCTTGCTACTATTGGCCTTCTTATTCTTTCCTCCATTGCTACCCTTTTCTTTCTCTTGTGAATCACTTACCCTATTCAAATCCTTGATTTGTCAAGGTTTGTCTCCCTTTTGAAATTTATTATTCCTAAACCAAGACTTAGATTATGGATTCTTTCAGAGATTGGATAGTTGTTGCTACTTCTTTTCTTGCTTGGTGGCCTTCTCGAAGACCTCTTCCATGGTGAGTGGGTTATGTAAGCCTACCTCCACTCCAATCTGAGGTCTCAACCCAAGTATGAATTTTTGGATTTTGAAGTGCTCATCAATTTGATACTGAGCTACATATTTTAGCAAATGAGTGAACTTCTCCTAAACTAAGTTACTGACATGCTCCCCTATGCTAATTTCTAGAACTCTATAATTTTCTTGTTGAATAAATGTTGGGGAATCCTCCTCTTTCAAAAATGTTGGAGGAATTGTTCCCAAGTGATCTCTCTAGGTTGTAGTTTTTGTTCTTTCATTTCATTGTCCCACCAGGTAGCTACCTCACAAGAAAGTTGATAGGCTTCCCATACAACTGTAGTTTCATGTGATAAATTACGAAGTATAAAGTACTTCTCCATTTCAAAGATCCAAGCTTCCACTTTTTCTCTTATGGTTTTTCCATCAAACTTTGGTAGATCCACCCTTTTTAGGTTCTTATTGAGGTCTCCTTCAACTCTAGCTTAGTTATTGACATTGGGAACTCTATTCACTTGTGGCTACTCCTCAATCTTCTGGTTCTAGCCATCTTTCATGTCTCAGAATTAATTCTCCTTCCAAATGGTCCATTCAATTTTCCTGTCAATTTAGTATGTCAAGGATCCTATCCATCCTTTCATTTTGACCTTCATTTTGTCCACCACCTAAAATTGTATTCTAGGTGTTCACCATGATGGTTCTTGTTTAACCTGTGCCACAACTCACATTTAGTGTAACTATCACAAGTTTTCTAAAATTATCCTTTCGAGCACAATATTCTAAATTATTATGAAATGTAATCTTGAAAATATATCCGCATGCATTCATAAAAGTAATTCATCCAAGCTCACAATTTTGGGCATAAGAAAGACTTTCTTTATTTATAATAATATCAGATTGCAAAGATCTTGATTATAAAATTTCCATCCTCACTAGGTGGGCTATTCATTATCAGATAGAGGAAACTCCTTTGGGTCCTTGTCAAAGTCTATTACAACCTTCCTAGAAGAGGTGATATGTGCCCATAAGCACTCATTTTCCTCTTTAGTTGGAATGGGTGCATTGGGTCCACATCACAAAGGCTAATCTCAAATTGTTGAAGGTTTCTTAGTTTTCACAGGGTAGTTAGAATCTTCAATTTTATTTCCCCTCTCTAACTTGAGTTGAGTGAGGGCATGTGCCAAGGTCTCTTCATCATGAATCTTGGGTTGGACTTCATACATTGGGTTTTCTTCAACCACTTTCTTTTTATTTTTCCTAATGGTTCTCCCTTTCTTCTTCCCTGACCTTGACCTTCCCATACCTACATTCAATTCAAGTTCATTAAACTCAAAATTGAATTAAGGTTCAAATAACCCTAACTTAAACCCTTGTGGGATCATATGCCTACAACTAAACCCTAAGCTCTAATACCAAATGTAATGTACCCCACGTAATTAACACACATAGATAAATAAATATGACATTATGAATAATAAAAATTAGGCATAATCAATTAGCTATTTTACATTGTAGCATCTCATGTCAAAATAAAATTTAATATTCATTTTCAATTTTCAATTTTACAAGTTACATAATTAGACTTGGGCCATCTTGCCACTTAGTCTTCTAAATTGCATCATAACAAACATAGTGCAATAATCAAGATTATGGGATTCCATATGATCCTCTTAAACTCTCACAACATCGGTTGGATGAGAACATGGTTCAAGTGTTTTTTTTTCCAACCATGAAACTATGCTTCCCTGGTATTCTTCCTATTCAAGGAATTTCTTCCCCTGCATGGAACACTTAGCAAGAGATACATTATCCAAGGTGGAATATAGTGCATTCCATGCAACTACATGCATTTCTATATACATTTAGAACATGCAAGATCTAAGCATGGAAATGGTAGAGAGAATTCATCATATAAGTCTGACCATTCAACATAATGGACTACAAATGCTTGGCCAAGAATATGTTGTATACAACTCAAAACATAGATTTTGGAAAAGAAAAACCTATCTACCTGTTAACCCATTTTCAACATCCATACTGGAAGATAACCTCCCACAACATAAGATAACACACATTTTATCCTTGTTTTCACATTTACAAACAATAAATCTAGTTTCAACAGTTTTTCCCTAGTCAATCCTTCCTGAATCATACTATTTATATCATAGTCTACATTTGATTCATTTAATTATCTCTACTTAGCATGCAAATGCAATAATTTAATCAGATTTGACAAATAGCAATTAGATTTTGAATATAAGTGTATAGGAGTGAATTTTCACCCCTTGTGTAAATTCCCCTTTTGCGTATCCTTACCTTAGAAAGTCAAACTTGATGGAGAAATTCCACATCACCCATCCAAAATTCATCCACTTGTCACATGTTGTCTATGTTAGTGGGGGGATATTTATTGGGGATGCAAGAGCGATGTGTGAACATCTACATGGTGCACTGCCATCCTTGACAGATTCCTTCCTCTAGTGTCTATAGGGACATTACACTCCTCATTGGGGATGGATTGTAACACCTCTATGCAACCAACCAACTCAAAAATGACTCCTTCTCTCCCATTTTGGTCTTCAAATGCATCCATTTCACTATCACTTCATCTTCTACACACTCATTGATTCCTTGTTCCAAGATTTTCAAGCAATCTATCACATTCTCTCAAGCATTTTCACACAACTCCATTGAGCATTGTAGAAAGAAAGCTTGTCACTCCATCAATTCCATCCTTGTACATGTGGTGCTACCATAGAAGCTACGAGTTTGAAGTCTTGTGAGACCTCCCTTCATCACTGCTACAGTCGTGTCGACTTTTCCAAGCTTGTTGCTTTCATTCTCCTTTCACTGGCCTTGATAGCCTCTAGGTGAAGGTGGTATCACTTCATTTTCATTTTTTGGTTTGATAGAGTAGTGTAGCATCTTTTGTAGTGTTCAATACTTTATTTTCTATTTCCTTTATTGTATTTTCTACTTCATGGTGTTTTTGGTTGTCTGTGGAGGTGGAAACACCAAAGTGTGGGTTTGACTAAGGCAAACCCCTATACAACCCCAACATTTTTCCCTCTCTTGCTTGTGTGTAGGTGAATGTGTGCGTGGAGCTCTTTGGTGAACTAGAACTTTAGTGAGTTCATCTTCATTACCTTTGTCTTCATCTACTTGCTTTATCATTTATGTAGTTACTTTTTGTACTTCATAATTCTGTTTATTTCGATAAATCTAGTTAGCTAGGTAGATAGTAGGTTCTTTGGTGTTTTATATTGTACTTTACATTTTTTGGTTGTATGAAGCTAGCATGCTAGAGAGATGCTGTTTCTTCGTAATGCCTCATCCAGACCTATGTTGTTGTCCCTTATACAACACAACTTAACTCAAACCCCAACAAAAACCAACTATTAGATCACTAAACCCTCAAAATCACTTTATCTCAACCATATCATTCAATTTCCCCTATAGCATTGAGAAATCCACTTAATCAGGTATAACTCCCTCAATTACCTTCTTTTGGGACCAAATAACCCATTTCAAGGACCCATCAAGACACTCTACAACATATCTCAATCACTTAATGGGTTGTTTTGACACAACTCACTCAAATCAGGCTTTTAATGCCAATTAGGCCTCTTTTGCAAATAGACTTATCTCTAAACCTCTCACCAAGCCTCAAAACCTCTAGGGAAGTAATCAATAGGTGCTCAAACCACATAATCCACAACTTATTTGCATAGAAACTCACTTTAAAGAGCCAAAATAGAAAACCCTCTTTTATAGCCTAAAACTTAGGGTTTTATTGGAAAACACATTAGCAGGCCTTGTCTACACTTGCCACCACCCCAAACAGGACTAAAAATCTCCGCTCAAACTTAATTCACCAAGAAATAACGCTACCCCTCACAATTTCATTCTTTACCATCTCAAAACCTCATTACTTCACTTGGAGAACTCAAATTTCACTCTAGGGCATCATGCCCACGCACTTCTGGTAGGAGCACCTATTTGATCACATGCCTCCATGAACTACATATTGAGTTATTTGTTCCATTTTTATGTTTTGATATTGTAATAAGGTTCAAGAGGCCACCTTTGTGGTGCGTTACAAGTCCTAGGGATGCTTAGCTTCTCATATATTGTAAAATTGTCAAAGTTTAAAATTAGGTACTTTAGCGTCATTAAAGTGTTTTGTCAACAAAATAGTCAAAAGGTGGTTGAAAATGGTTAGTTTTGGTTGAAAATATATAAACAAACCCTCCAAAACTCGAATTGGGGGTTGGGGACATCAATTTTGAAGTTTGATAAATGGAAACCTCAAATTTTGTGCATTTCCTGATTTTTACATTGTTACTAGATTGAAGTTGTGATTTGTACGGCCTGGTATGGACTCAAATAATAAAGTATCATATATTGATGGAAAGAGCTCGGTTTCTAGTTTCCAATTATTTTTTGTCTCACTGAATTTTATTGAGTGTTGTGGAAGATATGATTATTTTGGTGAGACTGCCTATTCTAACAATATTGTGCAGAATTTACAGTCTGAAAAGTGTGATGGTACGGAATATGAAGTCTATATTTTGGATTTGAAACCAAATTTATTTTGTTACTATGTGAATCTACTTTCATTTTCTTCAAGTCTCATCAAATTTCATTAAGATTTGAATGAGTTATGACCATTTTTGTGAGGGCAGGTCTGAACCCTACCCAGGGTTTGCAGTTTTGGGAAAAAATACAATAACTTTCATTTCAACCGTTGGATCTTCATAATAATTTGAGGAAATGTCTATAACTATTTTTTCTTCAATCTCACTAGACAGATTGGCTTTATTATTTGTTTTGTAGAAGTTATTAATGACTGTTCATGGCAATAAATTGTGGGCTGCCATAGTTATGTTTCCATGTGATATACAATGCCTAATAGCATGTGTTATACAAATATTGTTTTGGATTATTATTGAAGGTTTGTGAGATGTGTTGTGAATCCCCTCCTAGATCACCCAACTCTTCAGTCCTCCTTACACACAAAACATGTACACATCTAATCCTACTGAAATCACCCATTCCCACCTAGTCACAGCCTTCACAGAAGGTGGAATGGGGTATTTTTCCATATTTATAACACCAAACCCTTAAAATAGGGTATTCACAACTGTACACAAAAAATTGGTCTTAAAATCCAGAAAATCTACAAGAATCCTATTAATTCACCTTTTTATGATGATTAACAACTATATACAACAGAAAACTTACTGTTCATATCGGTGATACGTTGGTAACAGAAGAAAACTCAGAAGTATCCGAGTAAAACAATAACCTTTATACATTTTCTTCATTCTAAACTTCATACCAACCCTCAATCAATTCTTTTACATAATATTTATAATTTTTCCCTCCTAAAATAATTTTCCAACATCCAAAAAATAAATTTTTAATTGCCAAGCATTGGTATTCCTCTAAAATCTGTTTTTTACAGTTTTAAAGCAACTTTACAACTTTTTTTAACAAATTTTCATTATTTTGAATTTTCTTGCAAACTAGACCCTCTAGACACTTATATACCATCAAAATGTCTTGTTACAATATCAAATGGTCTTAAAGACCTTATTTTTATGCAAAAACTCAAAAATCCTAAAGCCTACTTAGCAACATCTTGAATTGACAATTTTTCTTCAATGGTGCTCCTGCACCAGGTAGATAGTAGGTCTCTAGTGTTTTATATTGTACTTTACATTTTCTGGTTGTACGAAGCTAGTGCATCATGTTGTCATCCCAGACCTACATTGCTGTCCTCAGACATAGAGTTGTCTAAGGTGCAGTTTGAACTCTAGAAACTGGCTCGTCTAGCACCATTTAGATTTTCAGATCTAGAGAGTGACAAAAGAACTTGAGAGTGATATGCATTCTTGATTATTTTCCTAGATACCCATTAGCTTGAGGTAAGTTATGGAATCTCTCCGCTCTTGGCTCTCTATGACTTGGAGCCTTGGTGTGGTTGGTCCCCCTCTCTTACATTTTTGGTGAACCAAACATGAATAATGTCTATCCATTTGCTTGTGTTGAGACTTTTCCCTTGCACTTGGTAACTATTGTAAACCTAAGTGTTGTGAAGGTTTATGAGCATCACAACCCAATCCAAAAAATTTAGGTACATTTTTAGAAGTGTGCAATACCTACCAATGGAGAAGACAAAGGTCACCTCTAGTTTTTCCACTGGTCTGGCTATCAACTTTACCACCTGTTTTCCTATAGGCTTTACTGACGAGATGGGTTTCATAGATGAGACCACTAGCACTCCTACCCCTCTAGCATCCCTTATGGCTTTGTCTGTGGACAAGGATGAGGCTGTACATATCCCTATGGAAAACCTTTTAGCATTCAATAATAGATTTTCAGACGTTGTGAATCATTTGGAGAGCCACTAGGCTTACTAGCGAGGTGAGACATCTGTTAGGAAAGGATCAAATAGGTATAGAGTTATTACATGGCCTTGCTAATCTAACCAAAGCTTATATCTCCTCGTATAAGTCTAGATCAGGTACTACCTGAGGGGAAGTGATTGATGCCTATGAGAGACAAATAGGAATCCCGATGCCCACCATGTCCATATGCATGGTTGAAACAGGCCCCTCAATCAATGTATCTTTTGCTTCTCAAAGGGATAACACTATCAAGGTGAGTAGGATATCCCTTGGTTTCAACTTCACCCCTCCTACTACCCTTGGTAGTAGAGGCTCCAGTGGAATGAGTGGTGATGGCTTTGGTAGCAGAGGTGGAATTAGTGGAGGTGGCTTTGGTGGAAGCCATGGTGGTGGTTTTAGTAGTGGAGGTGGCTCTGGTGGAGGCCCTATTGGTGGTGGTGGCTTCGATGGTGGTGACAACATTGACTTCAGAGATAGTTCTAGTGGTTCTGTTGGGCCTTTGTCATCCTCTGGTCCTATTCTAAATTCCCTTCTCTATAACATGGGTCAGATGTAAAACCAGTTGGCGAGCCTTTCCTGAGCCTCCACCAACCCTATTTTCAACCTTTCATCGACATAGCCATTGTTGGTAGCAATCTTGAGTACTCCCCTTCTTGCAAGGGAATGGATATTCCTAGTTTAATAATTGGCAAATGGAGTTCGAAAACACATGTCATCCTTCAATGCCATGTGGAGATTTCTTTCATCCTGATACTTTGATGGAAAAACTATTTCAATCTATCAAAGGAAACAACACTCAAGTGGTACTATTCCTTGCCTGATAATTCTATATTCTCATTTGATCAACGCATGAATTAGTTTCTCTAAGAATTCTAGGCTAACATCAGTCTGAAGATGACCTTCTCGAATCTCGTTCAATGTAAGTAGGGGGATAATGAGAAGATAATTGACTTCATACCATGATACCAAGAACTATTTTCACAGATCTCATATCCTTGCTTAGGCTTCGATGTGTAGAAGGTGTTCATAAGCAACTTGAAATAAGCTTGATAGGAGAAGTTCACCCTGATGAAATACCCTTCTTTTGTGCATCTGTGTGTCGCGTTGCGAGAATATCAACAAACCATAGTTTAGTTTAGGGGACCTTCCTCATGCTCCCATTTAGAAGAAGTCTATTATTTTTATCCTGGAAAAGGTAAAGTTTTTGTGAATGTAGTTTCTACAACAAACGATAACGACCTCAAATGCAACAAGAAGTTTTCAAAGTTAGCAGAATCTTATTCTTCCATCTTGCAAAAGTTGTTGAAGGATAAAATCATAACTTTGGAAAACCCTTGACCTCTCAAGGAACCTTATCTTGATTGGTATGATGCGAATTCTTTTTTTCAATACCATCGGGTTAACGAACATGATACCAGGCATTGTATGCGCCTATGTCACAAGATATAGGATCACATCGATG